>JAYKAV010001886.1:314848-356885 GCA_035582835.1 Phoebastria nigripes | reverse complement strand
TGCCAGCGGCGGGCGGGGATTTGCTCGCCGGCGGCGAAGAGAGCGCAGCGGCGGGCGCATGATGAGGGAGCGGTGCGGCACCTCCGGCGGCGCTGGCGGCGGCTCGGGCGGCCCCGCCATGGAGAGGCTGCCGCCGCGACAGCCCGACTACATGTCCGTCTGCCTCTTCGCAGAGGAGCCCTACCAGAAGTTGGCCATGGAGACGCTTGAGGAGCTCGACTGGTGCCTGGATCAGCTGGAGACCATCCAGACCTACCGCTCCGTCAGCGAGATGGCATCCAACAAGGTGAGCCGAGCGGCGGGGGGATGCGGAGCGGGGGGATGCGGAGCGGGGGGATGCGGTGCGGGGGGATGCGGAGCGGCACGGGGCACGGCAGCGCGATGCCCGGCCCGTCTGCGCGTCTGAACAGGAGAGCAACTCCCAAGTTACTCCCGGGAAAGGAGGTGCGGGTTTCCCCCGCAGAGGCATGGCCAGGAAAAACTGGCGGTGGCAGGGCGGGACGGCGCGGGGAGAGCGGTCCTTACCGCCGGGCTCATTTCTGAGAAGTAAAAGAGGTTTCAATTAGCGCCGGTCCCTTCGGAACCGATATTACCAGAAACACTGCGAAAACGCCCGCATTTAACAAATTATCACTTCAAAAGTCAATTATCTTCATTGTCTGTCCGTAATAATGGCAAACTCTAAACATTGTGGTACGTTATTTTATTATTGCTGTTTTGTCTTTCGGTAAGCGTTTAATTTTGTTTTTAATGTGGTGGGCTGGCTCGGCACCGCTTGCCAGCACATGATGAGGGTGCGAAGTCAAAGATCGTGCATAGGGAATAAGCGTCGAGAGGAGCTGCTCGCCCGCCTCCCGGGACATTTTTTTTTTTTTTTAGTTTTTAATGCGCCGTGAGCGAAAGGGGAGTTTTGCGTTTTTCTGCGAGGCGTAAGGTGCTAAAATAAAGTAAGAAAAAGTACGCTGTGCTAAAAGTCAGAGAAGCAGGAGGGAGAGCGGAGAGTCCCAGGAGTACACTGAGAAGCAGCGGAGAGGAAAGACAGCGAAACGCGAGGTCTGAACGCCTTTGTGCAACTTTTGGAAGTTGGTGTTCCTGCCCCCCGCTCCCCGTGCTGGAGCCAGGCTCCCCAGCTCCGTCCTGCCGAGCCAAAGCATCAGCCGAATTTCAGCATCTCCCCGAGTCAGACCTTCATTCGCCGGGGTGGCTGCTGCCGGATGGGAGGCACTCCCTCCCCCGGGGCCGGAGCCACCTCCCCGCTCTGATCCCAGCCGCTGCCCGGGGCAGCGCTTGGCTGCCAGCGGAGCCTTCACACCTCCGGGACAGGCTGGCTGCTCCCCATCCCCGTGCCTTGTTTTTTCAAGCGCAGGTTCCTGCACCCAGGCTTTCCTGCAGCGTTTACAGCCGTGCGTTGTCCGATGGAGCAGGTCATACAGTCCCGGACTGAACTTGTTCGGTCGTTGGGATGAGGGCTGTGCCTGCTGCATCCATGCCTTTGACCCGTTGCCATGGTTAAGCCCAGTTCTGAGTTGTACTGCACGAACCCGATGTTATTTTTTTTTTTCCTAATTGGAAATTAATGAAATCAGAAATGCTGAATTATAAATTGATTTTATGGAGAAAGTTGAGCAAAGAAATCCCGTGTTATTTCAGCTTCCTCCTCTGTTAGTGATTACCACGACGTGCAGGGGCAAAGGAAGCAATAAAAGTTTTATAGACCGAGCTTTCAAGAAAGGAATATTTTCTTTTTTTGAGTTTGTGTTGAGGGAAGCCAGGGTGAAAGTTTAGAAAGGTTTAGGCTGCAAAGAAGGCTGCACCTCTGATGTGGATGCTGGTGCCCTTCATTTTGAGATTTTTTTTTTTTTCACTGAGTGCCAAATCTGGACTCGTGAAGGTGAAAGACTAACTAAATTGCTTATTGTAGTAATTAAAAGTTGTGATTCCTCTGTGTGCAAATGGCTTAGAGCTGGGTCGAGCAAAAGGTTCCTGAAACTTTGTTCTTTCGTAACCAGTTTCTGAAATGTCTGCACTTTTTGGTCAACTTCCAGTATCGTTTTCATCAGTGAAAGAAAAGCATAAAATGGCCTCACACCTCGTTTTCCTTTCCTCATCAGCAGTAAATATTGACACAAATTAGTCTGGGGGTTTGTGGTTTTCGGGTTTTGGTGGCAGATGTACAATCTGCAGAGTGATCTTACAGTGCAAGAAGCCTTTGGGTTGGAAACGTGCATCTTCAGGAGGAGGCTGCAACGGTCCTTAATTGGTCAGGTTTTTCCCTTCACCAAGTATCCCACTCAACTGCCAGCTTCGGTCAAAGGCATTTAAATTTGTCACCGGTAAATAGCAAAACAGTCAGATGTTTTGAAAACAGGATGCTTGGGCTTCACATTATTAAAGAAAAACGGAAAGAGAAACAGTATAGATAGGAAGAAAGCAAATAGACTCAGCATGCTCCCAAGTGCAAGAGCAGTATAAACAGTGACCTATCTTCCTGACCTCCACTCTCGCCKAGTTCCTGGCCCCGCGCCACCCAAGCCAAACTACGTCATTTGAGACTGATAGTAGGCATGGCACAGCTGTTGCAAGTGTGACTCGAATTTCCTGTCTCCTTCCTGACAGACGTAGTTTAGAAAATCCAGAGTTGCAACAACAGCAGGCAGAGAGGGAGGATCTCGGCATACGTGTTTGCAGGGTGATTCTCAGAAGTCCGGCACCAAAAAGGAATCGCTGGGGGGAAACGCCATGCAGGACGGCATCCTGGCTATAAGCTGATGGTTTTCGGAAAACATCAGTTAAAACATGTGCGTATACTTTTTTAAGATGTGAGTTAATTACAGGAGAAGTGAGGAAATGAGCAGCTAATCTTACTGTGAGCTRACGAGCCTGATTACACTGACATCACTGTGAGCCAAGGGAGCACTGCCGCTTGCACAGTGGGACCCTACAGTCCTGCGAGCGGGGACCAGACATAAAACTGGCAAAGAGGGGAACTCTGTTCCCCAGGTGTGCTGTTGTCGGCATCTGTGAGTCCTGACACATTATCAGAGCAGTGCCTGATCCACAAACCAGCCCGAGTCCCTTGCTGCTCCAGCTACAAGCTTGTGCTAAAGAACAACTGACCATGCACTGGTGCCCTTAACTTTCTAAATTAGAGAAAAAAACTACCTGGAAAACTAGCTGGTTGCAGGGAATGCAACCGACATGAAGGGAATTTATTTTCCTAACATTGCACTAATCTTTTGCTGTGAGCAGCGTATAACACTGCAGCTTTGCAATGAAACAGAATTACCTGTGAAGCTCTGTAGGCACTGCAGAAGCAGACCACACATATTTACATTATTGTAACATATATATTCTTTTTTTCCTGCATTTATCACCCTGTCAGGCAACTGCTGTGTCTCAGAAGGATTTGTGAGTCATGGGCCTGCTGATAAAGAGGGGGTATTTTCTCTCTTGGTGGCCACCCTGTAATGTTGCGTTTGGCATTAGGCAGCTGTCCACAGCCGCGCTCGTCCTGCAGACGGAAGCACAGGACCCTCTCAGCTCTATTACCTAATATAGCATTTGGGATCTGGGGGAGGACATGCTCAGTGCATCCCCCGAGTCATAAAAAGGAGCAAGTATTTTTCCCAGCTGAAATGCTGGTCTTGCCAGCTCCAAGTTCTTATGGGGCCGTAATATCATAGAAATAAGGGATGGAGAAAATGTGTTATTTCTCAAGAGCTACCTGCCTGTCCATGCAGGACACAGATCAGGTCACATGTAAAATGGATATATCTGAATGGACCTAAGCAGCACCTTTCCATCTCCCTAAATTAGACCGGTCTTATTTAGAGCTTTTTGCAGCCCATCGTAAGTAAATGGACAGATAATGTAATTTGTGGTCTGTGGGGATATTCTAATTTTGAGTAGACAAAGGTGTTGTCATCAGGGTGCCTGCCTTGTGCTCTTGCAACTTTCGAAACCTTCTGTCCCCGGACTGTTCCCTGGGGGACCCTTCCCTGCCAGCACCGCCCGTGCAGCTACAAACACTGCAGAGTAAATCCTTAAACTCTCTTATTTCAACTCTCCGTTACTACCAAGCGCTGAATAACGTGACTCAAATCTTGCCACCCAAGGCCATTTTCAGCTGGCAGCTCAGGGCAGCAGCACGGCGGGGATCCGCACTCCTATCTTGGTTGCTTGTGAGCCAGAAGCCACTAAGATAAACACAACTGATTTCATTTTGCTTGTATTTCAAAGGGCATTTCGGTCAGAAAAGAGGAGCAAGGCCGCACCTAGCTTTCAGGAGGCAGTGGCTAAATAAACATCTGGACACTAATGTAAACTCCTGAGGTCCGTGGTGGAGGTCGAGCGCRGCGCGGGGCCAAGTGCCAGCAGCGTATGTGCTGGGCTGCACAGCCTCCACGCTCGCTCGCCTGTCTTCTGCCAGTCCGTCAGCCCCGAATCTTGTCCTCTTCGTACGTGATGTTTCCCTTAAGTGGTGCCGAGCTGTTTAGTCTTTCGCTTGCTTTTGCTGTAACTTCCTTTGTTTAATATGCTTTAAAATAGCCGAGCGCTGCACAAAGAGAGGCTTGTTCGCTTGTGTAGCAGCCAGYGAAACAAAGAGACTTCCACGTCTCCTGTTTTTACAAGCCGGGATGAATCACTGAGCTCCGCACGCGGTTCCCCAGCCGCACGCCGGTATTCCCCTCGCCCGGGGACTCGGCGTTACGGAAACAGGGATCCGTGACCCGAGCGCCTGGGAGAGCTCTCCAGAGTGCGGCAGGCTGGTCGGAGCAGCCCCTGGCATTGCTCTGCAGAGGTCCCTGCAGAGCTGGTCCCTGCAGAGCCCTAACGCAGGTTGCATGCTCCACGGCACTTAACTGTTTCTTAGACGTACAGCTGCTGTCTGCAGAGCAGGACACTAGACGATCATTGTGCTTGATGAACACTGCGGTAGGAGCTGTTTATACCTGAGGTTGGGAATATTCACTCCATCTTTGTTTTATCTGATGGCTTTTCATTTGTGTTGAGGGTGTCCTTGTTCTAGAGGACAGGGCACTGTATTTCTTAAGGCAAAGCTACGCGTGATGCAGGAGCCAGGTTTTTTAACAGAGACACTTGGGAGTGGTGAACATGAGATTCCAGTGAAGCCTGCTGGGTGAGGAGGAGCCAGCTCTGGATGGTGGCTCTGCCCCAGGCTGTGAAACCCCTCAAAGCTTCTCATGGGTGTTCAAGACTTGGGGATCTGGGTCCGAGTCAACTCCTGTGTATCAGTTCTCATCACTATCATAAATGGACTTTTAGGGTAGCTGTCTCCGTATCCGTCCTATTCCTCCTCCCTTGCTCTTTGGCCTCTAAAATAAATCATTCTGATTATATCAAATATGTCATAAGAGTGGGGTGGAATAGTGGGGCCATATGTGGGTTTATTTAACAATCTAATATTTTGGCCTTGCGAGCCCGCTGGGCTGTCAGTTTCCAGATATCTTAGTTAAACTAATTCAAATATTTAAAAAATGAAATATTGGAAACCTGCACCATTGTCTGTGAAAAGTGTCGGTACAGTATTGGGAGCCAGTGCCACCGTTCGAGATACCCTCCTAGAGCAAAGTGACTTTGAGTGGCGGATGTTTTCTCATCTTCCGGGACTGTTGCGGTAAATGCGTGGGAAAAGCCCGTAAGAGGGAGATCCCATGGCCACACACCATACGTGCTGCTGATGCACGTCTAGATAGCCACAGCAGAGATGAAGACTTTGGGGTTTGAATTTTGGTTCAAATCCATCTTCCCAGGAGCCTTTCTGGGGAGCTGCCATCCTCCGGGACACGACAGTGCCCAGGACCTTCTAGCATGTCCTTTAAACGTTTCTGCTTGTACTAGGATGTGATGGGTTTTAAAGTTCTGCATTCTCAGACTTTTACGTTATAACACATTAGGGTGGGGCTTAAATAAATAATAGCTCAAAGGCAGGTTCAAAATGAATCATGATTTGAGGGCAGGACTAGAGAGTGACTAACTGTTCAGAGCAGTGACCTCTCTGGAAGTGAAGTGAGGATACTGGAGACGCATGAAATCTCAGAGGAGAAGCATCACTTACGATGAGGGTAAGCTGTGAAGGATTTCAAAGTAGGGTTTAATCCTCAGAGCAGTCCTAATTCTGACCCTGATTTTGTGGACCAGGCCAGTTTCCACAGCCTGACTCCGAACTCCTCGTTTTTTACCTAGTTGCAGACCAACTGCTTTTGGTGGGGCAGCTGGTGATCAAAATATTTGCACTAAGTGAAACTTAATTGAAAGATGTTGTGTTATCAAAGCCAGAACATGTTGTGGAGATGTATTGGTTTGAAGGCTCATCCATCAGAGCTCTTAGAGGGAGAGATCCCTCTGATTAAAGCCTTTGCTCTGTGTTTAAAGCAAACAAACGAGAAGTACCTCACCTTGCTGCTGGTTTAGCACAGCTGGGCAAATGCTGCATAAAAATTATTCTGCAAGTCATTTGCCTATCTCTATGTGAGAAGGATTTTTCATTTAAATATATTTACATTAATTAGTGTATTCCATATGGTTTTGGTGCTTGCATTAGGCTCATTTTCATTTTGCCAGGACCAACTGCCACGTTTTTTGGGGGGGGATACTGTATTGTAGAGCTACACTGACTTCTTCCACAGGACTTACTCTTTATCCTGTGTTTTCTGAAGCAAACAGACTTCTGTCAATTAAAAGTTGCCAGAGTTTTTCTCATTATGGGCATCTTGGAACAGTCATCTCAGGGCACAAAGTTATTTGAATTTTCCAAAGCCTGTTCTCCTACTCAGGTAAAACCCCAGCTGGATTTGCCTAAATGATGACTGCAGAGCCTGACTCAAATTTAAATTAAATTTAAATTGCTGCTTCATACGATTAACAAAATCCCATGTTTAATTGCATTGCTCTCTTTTTAAATGACAAATGCTCTTCCCTCTCAGTTGTTTTTTTTTTTGCTGAAGATTGAGAATATAATCCAGCCATATTTAATCCTAACGTCCAGCATCTCCTCACGGTTCGCCCCCAAAAGCCACAGGAGTAGGGATGCCTCTGCCTGCTCCCTGCCTGCCCTGGCAGGGACGAGCGGCTGGGGAGGCTCTCTGGTTTGTGGGCTCTCTTTACGTAGTCGTTTGGCTTCCTTTGGCAGTCAAGGCTTCATCAGTGTGGTTTGCATGGGTGTGACTGACGGAAGATTTTGGTCTGAGATCTGCAGCCTTCGGAGCACTATCTGCTCTCGAGGCCACAGATGTTGTCAGCTGCATCAGGTCTTTCTTTAATCAACTTTATGTCAACAAACAAGCTGCTGTAGGTTTTAATTTTGCCATTGCTTCCTAGCCTTCAGCTCGGGCTGGTACTCATCGCCTCTTCTTCCTGATTTTCCTTTTGCAGTTAACACGACAAGCATTTTTCCACCTGGTAAAACTCTATAAAAATGATTTTGCAGAACAAGTGTGTTTGCTTGTTTCTGGTTTGATTGACTCACCTCTTGTTCGAGTGAAGAATAAAAGCAGCACTGGGATGAAAAACTCGTATGAATGCTCACCGCGCTGCACACAGCTGCTCTGGGAAAGGTGATGCTAGAGTTACCCCTTGCCTGTAGCTTGCCGTTTGTGTGGTCCTTTCTCCTTACAGTGCAATTTGTTTTATGTTATAAAATGCACCTTTCAATGATGGAGATGGAGAGAGAGCAGTTCCTGGGGGACTGCTGCTGAGCTTCTGTCTGACAGAGAGAGAGCTCTTGTGGTGTGCAGTTTTAACAGGTGAAGGGTTTTGGTGCCAGGCATTTTTTTGCTGCTTACTGGTGAGGAAATTAATACAAAATATAATAAACTGACATGTAGACTCCAGATATGGTTGCATGTATTAATTGGCTGGAAGAGACCTATTCTTAAGTATAGGAAGAGCATTTTGGATGAAGCAGAAACTGACCTGAGCCTCTTCCAAAGGAACCCAAAGCTTCAGTTCAAGCTGCAGACTGGGCCATACCCCGCTGCCGTGGTTTTTCCACGCGAGGAGACACACAATATGTGCTTTGTCACACTACACAGCGTGAAGTCTTAAACTCTGTCAGTCCTGGTATTTTATGTCAATCCAAACAAATGTACATCTAAACCAAGGGCTGTTGGGTACCAAACACGATAGTATTGGATACACCGAGACCTGAACTCATCGGCAATAGATGCTGCAGGACTGCCCGGTCCAAGGAGGTGGTAAGCAGATTTGGCCCTGCAGGGTATGGCAGGCATTTTCTCCCTGTGCCAACAAAAACTCAGGCGGGCACACCTTATAAACACATGACACATTCATTTTCAGGAAAGTAAACGGGATGGTTTCTCCATGACCTTACCAATTCCCCAGCATCGGGTGGAGGGGGTTTTTCTTCTGCCTTACCAGTTCCCAGCAAGTGAGTAACACGCCCCAAGCCTGCTTTTAAATAAGGAAATTCAGTATCGTTTCTAAGCAGTGCTAATTCACAGTGCTTTCCTTGGGCAGGATCCTATAGGGAGTTTTTCCTTTCCGGCATTTTAATGCAATTTGCATATTTGAAGTCTCATTTGTCTGGAAATGAGCTGGAAATGTACCGGTGATAACACTCCTGCTTCAGGTTCCACTTCATCACTTTTTAAGCCTCGTGTTGCGTAAATACGACCCACCCAAGGGAGGTTCTGCTGCTTTCAGAAATGCTAAACTTTACGGGTAAAATCTGAATATTGTTCTGTCTACATCAGATATATGTTATTGCTTTCATGAGCAGCCACATGCAGATTTATGGCAACATGCTATTTATTTATCAACATTTACATTGTGGATTTTTAAATTATTCTAATAACATAAGGCCAACAAGTTGGTCATGATGTTACTCCTTTAAAGTCTTCCTTTGAACATATATATAAATCAACTCTCCTTTGATGTGAAATTGGAGATTTCATAACCGTGTGTTTACTTTTTGGTTTAAAAAATAAGCTGAAGGGAAAACAAAAAAAAACCAAAAAACAAATAGTACTTTGTATCTCATTAAAAATAGTTTCTAGCACATTAAAAACTATATTGTTTTAGGAAACAAGAACTAGAAAGAGTTGCATTTGATTTTTTTAATGACTGATAGTTGACTGCAACCATTCACTTTTCTTCAGGCACTGAAATATGTCTGCAACTTTCTCCTGATTAGTGTGAAATGGGCTCATTTTTTCTTTAAACATTTAAATGCACCTCCCCATCATCCTTCATGTGAGTGCTTAAAAAAGAAAATCGATAGAAATTATGAAGTAACAAGAACAGCTGCAAATGTGTTTGACACAGTCCTTTCTGTAAGTGATATAACATCAGGAAAGCACAGATAAACAATC
This sequence comes from Phoebastria nigripes, assembly GCA_035582835.1. Lineage (NCBI taxonomy): Eukaryota > Metazoa > Chordata > Aves > Procellariiformes > Diomedeidae > Phoebastria > Phoebastria nigripes. The sequence goes on along the minus strand of JAYKAV010001886.1, from coordinate 347,532 downwards.
AGATTACTGCTCCTATATATTAAAGAATTTTAACTCTTTTGACTTGCAAACTTTTTAAGAAACAACAAAATAAATGCTCCAGCATGCCAGAATCAGCAGGTTTTCCAAATGTAGTTTGGGGAAAAAACAGGGTAATGAAAAATTACCTTCAGAGAGTTATAAGGTGCTCGTGTGCCGGAGATCTGCTTCCCTGCCCATCTCAGGAGTGAGCAGGGGGTGTCCAGGTTTGGTACCGACTGCTGTCCCGGGGCACCCAGGATCGCACCCTGTGAGCCTCGCTCTGCCTGTGCAAAATCCTAACTCCTGGAGTTTTGTCTGCCTGAGGGTTAGATGTCTCTGTGCAGTACAGGAACAAGGTATCCGTGTCAGGAAGGGAGAGCTAGGTATTTACAAATATTTCTTCTAGCTTCTCAAACACAGGTGATGAGATTAATCTCATTTTTTAAAACATCTGCAGTAGCGCATGAGTGTCACATCCATTCCCTTCGAGCGACCAGAGGTCCAGACAAAAGCATTACACATTTGCTGTTTGACCTGGTTGCCGTATACACGCATGAGTAATTTCCCTCCTGCGTGTAAATAATTTCCGGCTGGACTCTCATTCCCGCTCCCTCACACGGGCAGGTGAGTGTCAGCTCTTTCCAGCTCCCGGTGCTGGGCGTCCAATTATTCCCAGGAGAAGAGCTGTTGAAGTGAATGGAGTTACACCAAAGTTTAATTGCGCCTCTGGAACTGAAGTGATTTACCTGGGCAATTAAGCTGAGAAGGATTCAGCCCAGCTGCCTTTGCGTGGAAATCAAAGGCGAAAGTAACCCTCATACCACAAATCCTTTTGTTCTAAGGATTTCTAGGAGCGGTGGAAAAGCGAGGGATGTAATGTTTGCGTCAGAAGGGTGGGTCGCCGGGAACAGAGTTTATAAACATTTTTACACACTGGAGATCTGCACCGAGATTCCTCCATCAAAGTGCGGGGTGGGACCCCACTCTCCCTAGGTACTCGGGGCTGGAGCCCCGCAGCATCTTAAGCAGCTCTTTTATCTTGAAATTGCCCTCAGCTCCTGCAAATGACTAAAACTTTTTTAAGCAGCCTCTTTGCATAAGGACTCTTGGCCTCAGGGAACCCCAGCTGGTATAAATCGACTTCAAAGGATTTACATCAGCAGCAGATACATCCTCCTGTCTTTATTCTCCCTGTAAAGCACCAGGAACACCTCTGATACCGTACTCCAAAGGGGAATACGAGCAGGAATAACAACAGGACTATCACCGGAGCCGTCGTGGGGATGGAAAGGCCAAGAACTGTGTGTACCTCTGCGTGGCTCTCTCTAACCTTCCTAGGAAAGGAAGAGAGTTGTTTCTTCCATGAAGAGCCAGAAAGGTGGGATTTTCCACACTGAAGCACCGGGGAGATTTCCCACGTGTGTCTGGATGGTGCCCTGGATTCCACCCCATATCGCATGCGGGAGCCAGTGCGCTCCCAGCGTGCTTGGGCTCCTAAATCTGGCAAATCCTATCATAAATTAGGCCAAATGTTCTTCCTCTGCACAAAAAAGAAGGCAAGCAAGCTTCGCCTGCAGAGCGTTTGGTTAGGATGGGGTGAAGGACGAGCTGCCAAGTGGTTGAAGGAGCTGCCATGCACTCGGTGCCGATGCCACCACCCTCCCGCGTGCCCGCAGAGGTCCCCGTGGTCGTGTCCTTGCAGAGCCTTGCAGTGGGGCCAGTGCTCAGCCCCACGCTGCAGCTGAAGAAGTAAAAGCAAATAGTGCAACTGCCGGTGCAGAGAAAACGTGAGCAGCGAGGGTGCAGCATGGGCAGCCAAGAGGGGAACTGTGAGTGAACTTTCCCAACGTAATCAAGGAAATTACCGCATGCACGCACAACTGGAAAGCTGGAAAGAAACTGCGATTCCCTCTACCAGAGAATACATGAAATAGGGTCACTGCTGGTAATCAAAGAATGGTTCCATTTCTGGGAGACTTAATTTGGTTCAGATGACTTCTGCAGTTACTTCAGAGCATGCAAAACAGGAAAATCCATGCTATGTGATGGCTTTTTCTCACACAACCCTCCAGATGGTTTTAGACCTCTGTGACTTGCTGGGAAGGTCAGCTGTACCGCCATGTGTATCTGGTTATTAAAAATTTCAGTTGGGGCTTCATCTTATTTACATTATCTGCACTCTTTTCATCAGTTGAATGTGTTAATTGCATGGTCCTGTGATCAGAGTTTGGGGTAGAGAGAAGGGAGCCCCAAGCCCATTTCCTGATTTCGCTTCTTTTTAAGGGAAAAACCCCCTGGAGTCGCGGTGGGCATCCCCTTCCGTGTACATCCTCGTGTGTGCGCACGCATATTCTTATGTGTGCCTCAGTTCCCATTTGTACAGCGAGGTTATCAGTGCTTATTTCCTTTGTAAAAGGCACCGAGATGATTATTAATTATGAAAATAACAGCACACGTCCACATGTTGCTGATAGGCATTATCGTAATTGCCGAGCTGAGGGCCATGCTGCACTCATGCACGAGCTCTTTAAAGCAGCAACACTTCTGTTTGCTTAATGGCAGAGCAGTTGGTATTTTCTCATTGCTAGCGTGCAATCTGTTTGTTTTACCCTTTGCTGTCAAATCGATTTAACGAAGGGATCGTTACAGAGGTTTGCACATGACATCAGTCATGCTTTCTCCCCACGGGTGCCGCAGGCAAATGGCAAAGCAGTTCAGAGGAAGCAGTGTCACTCCAGAGCGTCCTGACATCAAAGGAAGCTCAGGAAAAATCCCAAATACCCCCCACGAACAGTGAAGACATTATGATTACCAAGTGCACCATCAGCATGCCTCGGTACATGCTGAACTGTGTTGTTTTTAAAAGGGTATCATGTTATTAAGTAAATCCTGCTTAGGTGCCAGCATCATTCAGATGGTAAATTGCAATAAACTTTGCAAAGCATGTGGGTATTCTCATAGCACTGTGGGTGTCTCAGCTGGGTTTGGCACCAATAGTCCTTTCAGCAGTGCTGTAATACTGCTGTCTGCGTTTATAAAAGGTTGCTGATTAAAAAGTCTGGAAAAGTGAGCAAGATTAAGGCTGTTGGAGGAGATGAAGGGGACAGATTTCTGGTTAAAGATCAGATATGAGAATCCCAAGGTCTTTTATCGGTCCTCATTTCTGCTGCAGATGGCTTGGGTGACCTTGTGAAGGCCATTTAATTGCTTTGTGCCTCTGTGAAAAGGCAGCAGCTACCCTTTGTACTTTATGAAGCCAGTTGTGAGGTAAAGGCATTTTTTTCAAATGTTTGTCCACCACTTGGGATTATTTATCTGAAAGGCGTGATTGTATAGAAAACCCCACTGATTCAACGTTGCTTAAAAGTTGTTTGTGTGATCATCTGATTATGGTGTTTTCCTTGTAAAGATAAAGGCCTCGATCCTGAGAAATGTTTCAGCACATGCTTCGCTGTAAGTCCGTGGGAGTGCTCACGTGTTGGTGGCTTGTGCTTGTGACCTGCAAAAATACGTCACTGTGAGGAACGATTGGGTCAGAGCTCTCCTCTCCTCCCATGGGCTTTCTCTTACTTGCTTTTCATTCTTGCTGCCACTCATTCACCATCACTAAGGTTTCTCTTAGGAGTTTCAAAAAGGCTTTTGTCCCTCTTGGTTGGCATGAAGTTTAGTGGAGACCTTGTGAGCTAAAGCCCTTGCCCCTGACCCAGCACTGTGGGATGCCCTCCTGGGCAGCCAGCATCTTTCACATCCCACTCCTGCCCGTATCCCATGAGATGGCATCCTTCACATCCCGCTCCTGCCCGTATCCCATGAGACAGTATTTAAACTGGTTGAGTAACCCACAAAGTGAAGCCTCGCTGTGTGACATTTGCACTGGCAGGGAAAGGCAGGTTGCTGCAAGGGAAGACAGCAGAGATGGTGGTGGCAGAGTCTGAGCAGATAGCACCATCTTTGGTCTGTGCAGATAGCCACATGGTAAAAGGGAGGTGGCATCAGCTTTCCACTTCTGATAATCATGAATTTAAGGAGAGAAGAACGTGGGTTCACAACTTTATTTGCTCTATGTGGTTCTTACGGTCAAAAGGCTGAGTGGGAGTCCSATCTGGACGGTGCTAAGCAGCGGCTGGAGCCGTGCCTGGCCAGTGAGGCGTGATTTTCGTGGTGCGCAGTGCTGGTCCGGCAGCCTGGGCAAGCAGGGAGCTGTGGGCTCTGCGTGGGCTCTGCATGGGCTGTGTGCAGGCTCTGCATCTCCCTGCCCGTCAGCTCTTGCAGCAGAGGCCGGGGGTGCGATGCAGCACAGGCTGCCCCCCCCACCCTGCATGTCCCACAGCGTGTGAGGAAGCCTCGTGACGTCATGCCAAGTGAGGCTGATAACATTTAATCAAGGCAGTCGGAGAAAGGAAATAATTTTAGACCAAAGATTGCACTTTTATTTTAGGAATCCTGGCCGCTGTCGTGCAGTGTATTACAGCCAGCAATCACCAAGGACATCCTAAAGCAGTATGAGTGCTGCACATCAGCGGTGGTTCCTTGCTGTGATCTGTATCGCATATACAGTACAATGTGCTTTGCTTCTGATTGGATGCTAAAAGGACAGCTACAGCTTCCTAATAAAGTGACTGCATTTCAGTTTAAAATAAAAATTAAAGTAATGGTTAAATCTTGAAATTTGGATTGTGAATATACTCTTGTAAGAAAGAATTTATTAAAATCTTATATTGTGATTGCAGACTGACATTACAGATTTAAGGTTATTATTAATTTATACCTTTTACCTGAAAAATATTTCCAGTTTGTAAAGGTACATTTTGCAACGTTGCTACATTTTGCCCTTTACCATGTAGGGGAAAAAAATTTATGATCACACTGAAAATGTGAAAAATTATGCTTTTAAAAATCCATACGTGAATACTTGCTTTGAAAATCCTCAGTCTCTGTAATGAAGAGGATTTAAAAAAAGCAGAAATGGAGAAGAGGCTACTGCCTACTTTTGACTTATTTAAATATGCACAGAGCTTCCTCCATTTTAATCTTCCTTATAAAAAGATGGCTGTGTTACTAAAGCTGGCAACCCCTCAGAAACCAGCATCATTTTTTTGTCGTACAGTTCAGCTGAGCAAGGCTGATGTGGAGTGGGGACCCCCTTCAGCCAACTAAGCAACCAGGACGATTCATAATTCATAAGTGCTTCCAGCCATCCAGCTGAATACATTTGGATTAGTTCTCGTTTCTTCGTGCAATCCCTGATTTCATTATTCTCTCCTGCGAGCAAATACACCCGCGTTCAGCCCTCTGCAAAGATGCTATGCCAAGCTTGGCTTTGTCTGGGATTAGCAACTGCCGGGCTTTGGGGGATCTCTGGCTTTAACGAATGCTGATTTTTTTTATTGACTGGGGAAGGGGGGTGTCCGTGTGCCCGAGGAGCTCTCCTGTCTGACCGGCGATTTCTCCGTGAGGATTTGTGGACGGTGGCGTGGAGTTTTCCAAAATGCCTGAAGCAAACTATTTGTTATCTGTATCTTGGGGTTATATTAAGGTGGGTTTAAATCCTGAAGGATTATAAATGACTGGCTTTTTGTGCTGTATTGCTTGGATAAAACCTCTATAAGGAAAGCATGCTTTTTAAATGGTTACTTATGTGTACTGTATGGCAAGAGATAAACATATGTGTGTACTGTGTATGTGGCGTACATGTATGTACATTTTTTTTCTCCTTTGGGAATTCACTGTTGCGGGATAAAATGATGCAGCAATGAAAATGTGTGATTAGAAAATTAGGAGGATCATAGCATATATATCTGGGTGAACAAATGCTTGAATCCTACATTTTACTGTAATGATCCAAGCAGATCTTCAGATTTATGGCATATTTCTCCTCTGTTCTGTTCTGAACATATGCAATTGTGTTTTATTTGCATAATTCAAAATGGAGCAAATTTATAAAATTCAGAACAAAAGAAGGTTATAGGATGTGGAATTTAAAACCAATACAAGAATTTGATCTTTCAGAGAGATTACCTGAAACGTTATCTTCTCATTTGTTGCAGTAAAAACTAATATGCATCTTTGGAGGAAATTAATTTTGTAGTTTAGTGTACTGAAAAGAAATATCTAGTCATGATGATGCTGAACAGTATCTAAATGAAACCATATGTCGCTGACTCTGTTCCAAATATCTCCAGAATTTTGCTTTTAACATCTTGTTTGTGGACTTGCTTGTGATACAGTTAGAGCTGTGTTAATTTGGAAGAGCATTCAGAAAAATGCCATCTTTGTGTATGTGCTCTTCCCCTCCCAGTTCAAGAGGATGCTGAACCGGGAGCTGACACACCTCTCCGAGATGAGCCGCTCTGGCAACCAGGTGTCCGAGTACATTTCCAACACTTTCCTGGGTAAGGCATCGCATCCCAAGCTTTCGGGTGACTCAAAGATAACCATTAATGGCAGCCTAATACCCACCAGTCGATGCCTGTGCCCAGTTTTCCTTTGGGGCAGAGCATTATTTAAATGTTTTGATTTTTCACTTTCAAAATGGATACGGGGAGGAAAATAATACAGTGTTTGAATAAGTCTATCCACAGAAGAATTCCTTCTCCGAATCAAAAGATTTTTCTGTTCACACTGAATTAAGTTATTGGTAGTTGCGTTATGCAATGTTTGATTTCTGTGTTGACCTCATGGAAAGGACAAAGTCACACAAGCCCAACTGCATACTTTCATCTTTGCAACTACTGCCTCTTACAGCTGCATCTTCACCCTTCAGAAACAGGGGTTCAGACAAGTAGGTTCAGCCCAGACATTTGATATATTACTTCATGTGTATTTGCTCATTTTGCACTGGAAGTCAGAATAAAGAGTAAAGAGAATATTTTGCATTTCATTAGTTTTGTTGGAGCTCATAGGACTACTGACATGAATTAATCCTCTGTGTTTACAAAATATATTTGGTATGAAAAATATAATTTTCTGTGTTTTCAAGCAGTTTAGAATTTGTGACCATTTGCATATAAAATGAAGCTTAGCAAAGGACCCTCATATACATATCTGAGTCCAGCGGCTTCAAAAGCTGAGTGTATGTGGGATGCCGGAGCTTATGGGGGACTCCTGCCCTGCGGTTAAGATAGCCCAGAACACATTCACTGTATGACAAACAATTATTTCCATTAAGGCATTTTAAATTGATTTCAATAGTCAGTTGCAATTGGAACTACTGCGTGCATTTAGGACACATCACATCATTAATAATCCATGTAAGTCTGTAGCTGCTTTGTGGGAATCCACTGGCCCTGTCTTATCGCTCAGCTTAATCATGACATCCAGAACATGAATTAATACAGGGAATAGCAGCAAGGCTGCCTAGCTGCCAGCCAGCAGGCCACTTCGTCAGCTGGAGAGCCTGGAGCGTACACAGCGCACTGGGGAGCATGACCACCATGGCATTTTCAGGGAGTTTGTTGTTTATCAGCTCTTGCCAGTAGGCATATGTCTCTGGAGCAGGATGTGCTGCAGCAGAAATACCCAATGTGGCTTGATACTGTGGACCTAATATAAAACAAATAAACCACACATACACTCAAGTTAGTGGAGTCTGTAGCTCAGCAGGGGCTAATTAGCTGAAGCCGCTGCTGGTGCTAATGGGGCTGTATTATTCCCCGTATGCAGGCTGGGTCAGGTAACTGCATTTCCCTTTGCAGGTCTTGACAATGGTCTTGTTCATTCCTATTCTGCTTCTTCTCACATATTCTGTAATGGTGACGTCCTCGCCGTTTTATGGCAGTATGAGGGCCACTCAACCACTTAGGGCCGTGTTAATGCTGAGTGGTGCAGGCTGTCCAGATTGGACCAGATTGCAACTTGATTGCTCATATTAAAAAGAAATGAGTAAAGCTTTTAAAAGGATCTTAAAGCTTTTTTAGGAAGTCATGCTGTTACATTTTTATGGATTACTTTTTTTCCCCCTAAAATTTGGTTTAAAATTAAATGAACACACAAAATAACAGGAATCTACAACTGAGGAAGTTGAACAAACAAACAAAAGAAATACGTGGATAGGACATTTATTTATCTCCAGACAGCGTTTGTTAGATGAGGATAACTTATAGATATTAAAGCCAGATCACGTGACTTCATTCAGTCTCTTGACTTTATTAAATGAGCTGAGGAAGGCACCAAGAAGTGATTTCCTCTGCAGAGGGGCCGGTCCTGCAGTCACCATTTGGTCGGTGAGAGTAAGGACGCCAGCTTTAGATCCGTATGAAGGACAAAGATGAAAAACGGTGGTTTTATCGTTGGCCACATCACATAAATGCGGAAGATCATGATGGCCTTTCAGCACATGCCCTTTCCTAAGGGGCGAGGGGTATTGCTGCTGCCACCGCCATGGGGACATGATTTAACAAATTAGAGATTTCTGTTCAAGGATGTCCATTTTACACTGCCTTAGTGTTAGTCATTGCTAAGGAGATTATATAGAGGAAGGTCCTTCTGTTGTTCAGCAAAAACACACAAGGGAAACACCCATTGATGTCAGCTTGACTGTTGCTGTGAATAATGGCTTCCTTCTTAATTGCAGTGTTGCAGACACACTGGTAGTTCTTATTTCAGAGATTTTTAATTAAGGCTAGGCAAAAGTAACTAATGCCTGGATGCCTAGTCCCTCCAGAGGTCCTCAGAGATGCAAAGGTGCAAAGAGGTTATAGTAGCCTTTTCTAAAAGTGTATGAAAAAATGGTTAGTATGAAAGTAATGAGCCACTGTATCTCCATTTTAATGCAGCAAATAACTCAGTTATAAAGGCAGTAAGCAGCATATGTGGATAAATTTATTTATCAAACACATCTCCACAGCCAAGTTTGTGCCCCACTAGGTGCCTACTTAATGTGCACTAATATTGTTACTATCTCTGAGCATGACAATAGAAATATGGCCTGTGCATTTTATGTTATTCTATACATATTTGTAAAGGGCAAACCTTTAATAAATCAGTGACACCAATTTGTTACTGGGTTGGTGTTTTAAGAGCAGGGGGTATGGAGATGGGTTTGGCCCTACTAAGTATCAATAGAGTGAATGTGAAAATATATGCTTATGTACTTTATTGAGGAAAAATGTGTTTTTTGGATATATATTTTATTTTCCTGAAAATAGGTAATAAAAATTAATTGAGATCTAGCCATAAGCAGAACCTGGTGCCCTTCAGGCATGGAGAGCTAGCTCCTGGATATGTGCTGTGTCCTGAAGCGATGCAGCTTGAAAATGGCTACGATGAAAGCAGCCCTGCGCTTCATGTCCCAGCAGGGCTCAGTGGGAAGGTTCAGTCTCGCAGAGGGCAAACAGAGGTTATGTGACTGTTTTGCTTTGATTTTGGTTCAGTTCAAAATTAGAGAAGGCCCCCAGCAGAAACACATGGGTTTGAACTGGTGTGCAGAGCCACTTAGTCACCAAAGCTAAGGGTTGATTTTGGGGGGTGTGATGGGTGCTTGCACTGCAAACAATGTTGACTCATTTCACCTTTGTTTGTTACAGACAAGCAGAATGATGTGGAGATTCCTTCTCCCACCCAGAAAGACAGAGAGAAGAAGAAAAAACAGCAGCTCATGACACAGATCAGTGGAGTGAAAAAATTAATGCATAGTTCAAGCTTAAATAACACCAGCATTTCACGATTTGGTGTGAAAACAGAAAAGGAAGACCATCTGGCCAAGGTATGACAGATTCTTGCAGTTCTGGGAGAATTGGTATTATCTGGAAGCCGGGGATGGTCTGGTGGGATGGACTGCCCCTCCCCCTTGTAAAACTGGAATCGGTATCCCTGAAGTGATGTGGCCATTACAAATGCTGTAATTAATGGTACCAGGCCCTAACAGCATATTCTATCTTCATAAATTCCTTGAAAATATCCCTAAAATAATTTTAAAAAGGTGATGAAGGCTGAGGAGAGCAATTATCAAACACAGGAATGTATAACAACGCTATGTCCAGCAAACTGGCTATGGGGCCTTTGTCTCTGTCATGGCATTTCTTCTTGCTACCTGGAAATGCACATCACAAATAATTCCCCTGCCACACAGAGAAGTGTCGTCTCCTTGTACAAGTGCTTTGGCATCAGCCCTTCACAGTTACTCTGTGTTCGTGTACTTTATTAAGTATGCATGTTCATGCACTTACATAATTACCGTAATGAAGATTGAATTTGCATCTTTTTAAACTTTTGGAAAATGCGAAAGACGTGGTACAAGTGATAAATGCAGAATTGTCTTGAAAAATACTGTAACCGTTCTCTTTTTGTCCTTTCAAAAGGAACTGGAAGATCTGAATAAGTGGGGTCTCAACATATTTAATGTTGCAAGATATTCCCACAACAGGCCGCTCACCTGCATTATGTACGCTATATTTCAGGTTCGTGATTTTCTGATCAAATCTGCTGTTCTTTTACAACACTCTTTTAGTTTCTAATTGCTTTCTGTTTTGTTGCCTTCTACAGTATGACATCCTTATTTGATATATGCTTGTACCATTTATTATACAGGAGCGAGATCTACTAAAAACATTCAAGATCTCATCAGACACTTTTGTAACGTACATGATGACGCTAGAAGACCACTACCATTCGGACGTAGCTTACCACAACAGCCTCCACGCTGCTGATGTTGCCCAGTCCACACACGTTCTGCTCTCTACCCCCGCGCTGGATGTGAGTTACCTAGTTTGAGCTAAGTGCTTTGTGTTGGGCAGTCATCGTGTTTAAAGGTGGGATGGCGGCTTAAAAACTTCACACTGCCTATGTGAACATAGGAGAAAAACCTTAAGCTGAGTCAATCACCAGTAGCACTCAGACTCGCACAAAGCAGTGTGCTGCCTGCTCTTCTGAGGGCTCAGTTTACTGCCAGGGAAATCACCATTAAGAAATTTCAGCAGGAGCTTTGCCTATAATCTCTGTTTCATCTTAAAGAGCAGATGCTGCTTATAGACCTTTCTTCTGAGTACATGTCTTCTCCTCAAGAAAACTAGTTTAAAGAGCACAATTTGTTTCTCTAAATCAGCCTCCTAAACTGTTGAAAGATAAAACATAAGGACTTCTCTGACAAATTCCTTCTTTCCTTCCTAGGCCGTCTTCACGGATTTGGAAATCCTTGCTGCAATTTTTGCAGCTGCAATTCATGATGTGGATCACCCCGGGGTCTCCAATCAATTTCTTATTAATACAAGTGAGTTTTGTTTCAAACACCATAATAATTTCATCTGCAAACTTGGAAACTAATGGAAATGCATTTTCCATTACAGTGAGGTCACAAATTATGACTTTCAGACTGCATTGCTTTCTCAAAATATTGTGCAGTAAACTAGTTAGATGTTTTGAAACAAAGCAGTAATTAAAATAAAATTCCTAACAAAGGAAGCTATTGTAATGCAATTTGCAAAGTGCCCTTGAATCTTTTGAATATTAYTACTTGCTAACGCATAATAATTCTTCCAGTCCAGAGTGCAAATTTTATCATTAATATAAGATAAATATGCTATTGCTATTGACAACAATAAAGCTAAATATTGTGGTTCATATTTGTGTTCTGCAACAGGCTAAGCATGTATCTTGATTCCAAAATATGGGTATTGTTCTTTTTTGGAAAGTGCATTTGCAGGATTCATGCTTTCTGTTGTCAGTGATTCTGAAGCCCGTAACTAAGTCAACCCGAGTACTATTTTGTTCATTAGAATGGAGCAAAGGGCTGTTTATATTATATACATGTGTGCTCGGATTAGAAAACCACACGCTCTTGGCACACATGAAGCAAAAAAAGAAAACTTTTCCCGATTTAAACATTCCAGTACCCAGGACAAGCATTTGCTGTTTGAAATCACACATTTTACATGCTGGAGTCACACATTTATGTTGCTTTGCTAGATTCCGAATTAGCCCTGATGTACAACGATGAATCCGTCTTGGAGAACCACCATCTCGCTGTGGGTTTCAAACTGCTTCAAGAGGAGCACTGTGACATCTTCCAGAACCTGACCAAGAAACAGCGTCAGACGCTCAGGAAGATGGTGATCGACATGGTATGAACTATGCACACCCTGCTCCTCTTCTTAAACAAAAAACTGGCTTCTTTGTATGGCTGCCTGTACTGAGATTGTGTTTGCACTTCTGTAAAGGTATTGGCAACAGATATGTCCAAGCATATGAGTCTGTTAGCTGATCTGAAGACTATGGTGGAAACTAAGAAAGTGACCAGTTCAGGAGTCCTCCTTCTGGACAACTACACAGACAGAATACAGGTACGACAGCTGAGTTTCCTTGATTTTGTGTATTTTGTTCAGGATTGAAGAAAGCATGCTCCTGTTTTTACTGTGGACCATATATAGAAGCTACTGACCTAAATTTTCAGCAACGATTTTCTTCTGTTCTGCACCAGACAGAGGCACAAGGTGGTCCCGTACCTTTTAGGTAAAGGGGATTATGTTTTTAACACTTAGAGCATGGAACTGCAAACATGCATACTTCTTCTGAGATGACTCTATAAGACTGGGKTTTTGAAGACTCCTGAATTTCCTTGCTGCTTTCTCCCATGTGTTTCTCCTGTTGAAACAGTGTAGCAAGATTGCTATAGCATTGTGAGATTGCAAGAATTTTATTTGTAACTCCATACCTAAAGCAAATCTCACACTGAGCTGAAATTAGTGATGTACAGTCTGTTCCMTATATAATCTAATCCTTGATTTACAGAAATGACAAAGCCATACTGGAACAGGGTTACGTAGTTAGTAGGACAAGATACATCCTGATCTTCTCTCCACTTTGATGGCCAACTTCTTAAGAACAGACTCGTGGGAAAACTCTCCTTACATTTTTATTTAAGACTGCTGATGTTAAAACAGGTCACTCCATTGCTGTCTAAATCCTTGCGGCCAGTTAGTCAGGCACATTTTTTGTGTGTGCAGAAGGGATATTACTCATTTAATAAAGTAGGAGCATTTAACCGTCTGAGAGCATGGAAATAAATTTTGAGTGGTGGAAAGCACCTGCATTCAAAAACAAACCTATATGATGTAATGAACATTGCCACAACTGCACCCTGTGTAAGTATCGAGTTGTCTGAAAAACATACAGCACGTCTTACTTCTGAAGCGGACTGTAGCAGCTGGTCTCATATAGGGAGATGTTACGATGTTAATATTTTTATAGGCTGTTGCATAATCGAAGAGTCTTGTGGTTAAATGTTCTGAATTAAGCAAGCAGATACAGCTTGAAACCGTCCTCTTTTTCCATTTGATTTTATGAGTTTTCTGATTAATGTAATTGCAGGTTCTCCGAAATATGGTACATTGTGCGGACTTGAGTAATCCCACAAAGTCTCTAGAGCTGTACCGGCAGTGGACGGACAGGATCATGGAGGAGTTCTTCCAGCAGGGAGACAAAGAGCGAGAAAGAGGAATGGAAATCAGTCCAATGTGCGACAAACACACAGCGTCAGTGGAAAAATCACAGGTAATTGGCCATGAGCTGCATTTTTGTACTGCCTAAGCTTGTATTTTTAAAGTGGAGACAAAATTCATCCGCTTTCTCTAGCACAATTAGGCAAACAGCCAACTGTTCAGAGGGTTGGTTCTGATTGACCCTGACATCCAGCTGTGCCTGAAGCTCATATAGACTGGCGAAGCTGTTCAGACTCCTTTATGTACCCCTTGGTGTCTCCTCATTTCCAAATGCCTGTTCATCTTGCCCTGTTTGCGTCCCAGTTTCCAGAGTGAGTTGGTTTCCTTTTGTTCCCCAGGCTTGAAAAGTGCAATTCTGATCTCCCTTTCTGCCAGGTCTCTTCTGCCTTCACGCCCTCCAGCCTCCTTAATTAGCACCTCCTAAACCCACCGACATCGTACCCCATTTTAGACATTTATAGCAATGCCAGCCCCATTGAACTGCAGGGTTAGGAGCTTTTCCCAGCTGAGACCCACTTCAGGACACTGGAAAAGTCTGGATGTTGGTCGTTATTCAGCCCTCGTGCAGAACAGTTTTGCAGTGTATGATCTGGCTGGTTAAGTTAGAGGTCTGATGGAGCTGCTGTGTGCTGGGTGAAGTCAAAGAAATATTTATTCATGTCAATACAAACCTTAAAAGGAGCTGGATATGCCTTGGTTTTTGAGATTAACTGGCTCATCCCTAGTTCTGATTCAGAGATTAAACAGTTTCAAGGTCAGATTTTGTTCTGACCTGTGTAGCACAGGCCATAAAATTTCACCCGGTTAGTCTGTAATGAAGCCGGTAATTTATGTTTGCCTAAACATATTCCAATCTTTATACAATGGTGTCTTGGTTGTTGTTTTTAAATGACTCGAGCAAGTCATCATCGAGGTTTTTCAGCTTGAATAAGTAACAAAATTGATGATAATTATTTCCAAATGTCCTCAAGGGCTAAGCCAAGTGGTTTCAAAATTATTCACTCAACCGCATGGTGATTTTGTTGGAAGAATCTGTCTTATTTGTTAACCTAACAAGAAATGAATCCTTCGGCCAGGCTTGGCCAGAAAATGCCCATGTGCTCTGCATGTGAGCTCCAATTAATTTTTAGTTTCACATATGCACTTCACAGGGGTTTCAAAATGGCATTTTTGCTATGTAAAAAGAACAGGAATTGCACGAAATGGCTACCATTGAAATCCCAACTAGTGGCAAAGGAGAAAGGGAGGTGGCATGTCCATTCTGGAGTGAAATGAGGAACTGATGGGAAAATCGTATGCAAGTATTTCAAAGCTCTAGATGGTGCCTCTTTACATCAAAATATTTGAAGATCAGTGCTCAGCCATCTGGCCAGCTATTCCGTGATTTGGGATGTTTGTTTAAAGAAGCAATGACCTGGTTACAAAGTGACCGATCTCTAGCCATTGGTGCTGTATAGCCCTTGAGCGTTTTGGGTGGTGGCGAAGCCATCAGCTAACCATACAAAATTTTTTTTCACTYTAAAAGTGCTCCGGAACATGTGCTGCAGGAAATTTTCATCACCTTTTTGTTTAAGCTGCCTCAACAGTATGTTACAATTGAATGTTAATGGTTCTATTGACATCCTGTTGTGTCTGAAGGAGGCATGTGTGATTTCCAAAGCAAACATCTGCACGTTGAGTCTGGCCCCTTTGAGAGCCATTTTCCTGCTGCACAGAAATGTTGTCCAGCGGAGCGAGGAGAGAAGTGACACATTCTGCCAAGACGGAAGAATTTCAATCCTCTTTATGGCCATTCAGTTTTCTCCATCCTGGACGTATGTCCTCTTAGTCAGACAATTGAAAAATGATTTAGCTCAGAGCTTACGCGCCAACCGGCGGAAGGACTGACGGACTCGGCCGCAACCCTCACTGTTTCCACCGCTGGCACGTCACTCCATGGGGGTCGGGCAACAGCGGTCTGTCCGCCTTCATGCGGGAGGAGTATTTCTTGGGATGAGCTGACCTGCTTTCTGCACTCTTTCCGAAACAAAATGAAAGGAAAGGAAATCTCTACCAGGGCCGGCTCCGCAGAGAAACAGGATGCCTGCTTTGGCAGAGTAGAGGAGAAATGCTGAAATGTTTAAAGATGCAGGACCATGAAACAGTTCAGAATAGGTACAAACTACACACCGTAGTAAAATACACGTAAAGGTCAAACTTCAGTCCATAAAAGCAGTGACATTCGGCGTTAAGACGGCTGCTCGCCCTGGGAGCACTGGCGTTTTCACAGCTGCCAGCCACATGCATACCCTGGGGTAATGGCAGCGTTGCCATAAATGCACCAGCCTTGTCTRCACTCACCAGGGAATCCTATCTGAGAGACAGCAAACTTTCTCAATGCTTAGGGGAGAGGCAATGATCGTCTAAAATGTCTCTGTGCACTAACAGCTGGTAAGAGGCATCCCTCRGTGGGATGTTCTGTCTTCAGAGCGATGGCTTTACCCCGACTTCTGCAGGGCAGGGGTTGATCCGCTAGTCAGGAAAGGACATCTACAGGGATATTTAAAATCAGGCATGAAACCAGGGATGGGATTGGCAGCTCTGTCGCTGAGTTTCCAGGTGGCTCCTACTTTTAGTTAAACTTTCATCCAAGGTTTGATTTTGGACAAGATGTCAACCTAGTCCAACATTGTAGGTGCAGCTTTGGGTATCAGATGATTATGTCTGCAGTTAGACTGTGCTGGTTTGGGGGCTTGCTCTGAGGTGGGTATTTTGCTTGTAAAAATCATGTATTAACAGCATTTGAGCTTTTTAGACACCCATCTGCCCCTAGCCATTCCCTTCCCCTAAGCGTGCATGTTCCTGTGTTTCTCAGGTGGGATTCATTGACTACATCGTCCATCCGCTCTGGGAGACGTGGGCTGACCTGGTGCAGCCCGATGCCCAGGACATCCTGGACACGCTGGAGGACAACAGAAACTGGTACCAGAGCATGATACCTCAGAGCCCATCTCCTCCGCTGGAGGAGCGGGGCAGGGACTGTCAGAGCCTGATGGAGAAGTTCCAGTTTGAACTGACGCTGGAGGAGGAGGATTCGGATGGACCGGAGAAGGACAGCGAGAGCATCGGCTACTTCAGCAATACAAAGACACTCTGCATGGCTGACCCAGGGGAGGAGGATTCACAGAGGGAGGCGAATATAGAAATTGTGACAGAAGATACGTCTCCTGTCGACACATAATGTCCTGTACCTGTGTGAGTGGATTTTAAACACTTAATGAGCATGCAAGCAGTCTCACGGACTAGCCTGCAGCCTGGGTCTGAGGCCTGTGTCTAACATTGGCTGAAAGATGTTCCCAGCTACTTGAGATTGGAGTCAGGGTTAAAGATCGTGTAGTGAATGATTGCTCAGGAAATTAACAGGTGATTTACATTGTGGTTTAAGCCTTGTCAGCTAAGAGCATCGTGTTGTCCTGGAGCTGGCTTGGGTCGTGACTGAAGAGTAAATGACACACAACTGAGAGATTTTTTACTGTTAGTTTTGGAATTTATACCAGTTAGACTGATAGAAACTACTGATTAATAACTCTCCATATAAAACCTGTCCACCTGACCACCTGTCTGCAGACCTGTGTGCCTTCTTTGTAAACACTTTCATGTCTTTTCAAGAGTCTATTAATTAAATACACGGAGTTTAGTATAAATAGCGACACAAAGTGTTTCAAAATTGACGGATACTTTTTTGATTCTTCCTGTTACAAGAAGCAGTCTTCCTTTTTTCATGGGCAATACCTGTCACTTTATTGCAGTTAATCACTTTTACAGACTAAATAGAAGGGAAACCCTCTGTTTTGCATTACTGCACCTTTAATCGTCTTCTTAATACCCCAGGCGACCCATTTAAAGTCACTTCATGCCATCGTGCACCATCTCTGTTCGCTTGCTAGGAATAACAGTATTTTTTCCTCAACGGGGTTTTATTTTTGTCATGCGCAGGATAGAGGGTAGTTTGTTTCCATGGCACAGCGCAGTACATATATAATGAGTAAGCGTGATAAGGCAGCGTGTGACACGCGTTCCCCCTCGGCAGCTCCTTGGCTCAGTGGAAGTTGCACGCTCGGATATTTGTGTTTCTCTCGCCTATCGTTCACATTTCCTAGGTTTAGGTCCACCGTCCTCCTCCTGCACTGCCTTGAGCTCTAACACCTCCATTACTGTTTATAACAGTGTATTTATTACGTAATGTATATACTGTAATGTTTTGTAAGTTATTAATTTATATGAATTAGCATTGCCTGTCGGCGGCGATGTTAATTGTGTAGAAAACTCGGAATAAGAGTTGCCTTTTTTTCTTGTAACCTTTTGTATTGCATAAAATACAAGAACCTGAACATAGCTGAAGAGACAGACGCAACCCAGGAAGGGCATTCGGGTGGCAGCCGCCCGCAGGGGGTTCGTCTTCATGGTGAGCCGGGGGGGGGGGACTGGACCCCAGGGCAGCGGGCGAGCGGTTGGAAGTGCTGAAAACCTAGAGGGGGGGAACCGAAAAAAAAAAGAAACCCTCGCGAACGGGCYGGCTTTTAAATGTCACGTTCCAATTTCTGAACAACCCAATGTGAATTTCTATGACAAAAATGTGAACTGATGTAATAATTGTGCTGTGAAACTTCTTCTGACAAAGCTTGTCCGGCATCGTGAGCGGTGTCAATCTCAGTTTGTAAAATATGTTTCAAGCTTTTGGTCCAACTTGTGACTAACTAGTTAATGAAAATAGCACAGTTGTGCATGATCAATGGGTTTGTATGTCTGTTGAACACTGCATTGTTCCAGGTGGTTATTTTATTGTTTCCAAAAGTTTCACACAATGTATGTTATAGTATTATATATTGTGTTCAGATGCATTCTTAAGAGATTTTTATATGAAGTGAATAAATGAAAGCATGACCCTGCCTGCGGCTCTTCGTGCTGCTTTTTTTAACAGGTCGGCGTGGGCAGTATCTCAACCGCAGGCGAAGGCAGCTGCGCTCGCTGTGCTCGGCTGGGACCCGGCTGGCGCCGGGGCTACAGTAAAACAACCCTCCCATGGCCGAAACCCAGCGGACACGCGGAGCCCTTGTCTTACAGACGGGAAGAGAAAGGTTTCTGCAGTCAGAGGGCATGGCCACCCTCTCCATCGTGCCGGCTGCGAGACCTTCRCCTTCCTGAGCAGCAGCCAGAGGCAGAGCGGGGCTGGTGCCGGTGGCAGCGGCGACAGGAAGGCGGTGCAGACAGGAAGGCGATGGCCACAGCCGGCAGCGCAGCCTTCGCCCGGCACGGCACTGGGGCCGGCTCGCGGGCTGCTTTCATGTCCCAGCCTGACCCAAAACAACTGACTTTCCAGTAAAAAAACATCCTGCCGGCAGGCAGTGGGAGGGCGAGGGAACAGCAGGGACCCTGCGCCTCTGGGGACTCCCCCTGGGCCACCCTCGCTGCGGGTGCTGCCAGGGGAGCCGGCGGTGCCTGGAGGAGACCCTGCTGTAGCACCGCATGGGTCTCCGCAGGCTTTCCCCAGGCTCGCTGGCTCCGAAATGAAGCCACGTGAAAGCGCAGATCGCCCGTCCCGCGCCTGCCTTCCCACCCAGCACTTCATGGGAGCAGCGATTACCAACCCACCTTCACGCAAACACCTCCTGCCCGGGTGGAAGGGGCCTTCAGCCTCAGCTGACCCCAGGCTTGGCACCTGACATTAACACTGGGTGTGCTCGGCGCCTGCCCCGCTGGGAGCGGGGACACCCCTGTGCCCACCGGCCGCAACGCCGACCAGGGTGTTTCTCCCAGYGCCTCGCCAGGGTTTTAACCACTGGTGAAAACTTCTTGGGGGTGCTTTTCCAGTGAATTCACCCCTATGCATCGTTTACATGCGCCTTTGCTGTGGCGGCTGTGTCCGGCTGTGCCCGGCGCTGTGCCCACGGCTCCCGGGGACGTGCAGAGATGGGAAACGGGTTATCGGGCTGGAAAAACATTTGCGGTTCTGGGTGGAGAAAGTGACCAACTAGGACAGACAGCAAAGAGCTGAAGTTGCAGGTGAACTACCAACCCACGGCCAGCGGTCGTGTTAGGGGGGAGGTGGTGTGCCCGGGTGCAGGGCCAACACGGGCATGGGGTGCTCTGCTCTGGCCCCCTCCCCTCTGCCCACGCTCCCCTCCCCTCCGCCAAGCCTTCGTTTGCTTTAGTTCTTTCCCTTCCAATGACCTAGTTCTGCCAGGCAGCCGCTTCATCGTGAGTACATGCAAACACAGTGGTGTTGCTCTGGCGCTGAAATAACAGCCTCCTTTCACTTCTCCTTCTCAGCAGCGGCAGAGAAAATGCTCCGATGGCAGCTACGTTGCAAAACTAACCCGAATCCCTTCTGTTTTCCTTCCGTTTTTGGGGTGGGAAATCCCAGTTCAGGTGCGGGGCAGCTTGCTGGCTCAGTTTTCCTCCTTTCCCGGGGGGATGAGGAACGCGTCTTGGCTCTGCTTTACCGTCCTCGCGTCCAAAACTCCCGCTGGCCCCGAGCACCCCGTGGGGTTTGCATGGTTTCCTTCAGCATCGGAAGCACGTCCGCATGGAGGCAGCGATGCGGTGCTTCCTCCTCGCTCATTAGCGGCCCGGATGGACGGTGCTGATGGGTGCCTGCTCCCCCTCCCCAGTGGTCCCCCTGCGGGTGCAGCCGTGCTGCCTCCAATGACCCCCCCCACCCGGTCCTGGCTGCACACAGAGGGGCTGGGAATTGCCACTGCTCAGATATTGGTGGAAAGCAGGATGAAAAACAAAACTTGCAAGAAAATAGGGTGCAGAAAGTGTGCCTTTCCGGAGTGGGGGTGGCTCCCAGGTCTGCAACTGGGGTGTGCAACCAGGCGTGCAACCCGGGCATGCAACCAGCTGTGCAACCACGGTGTGCAACTGCAGCGTGCAACTGCAGCGTGCAACCAGGGAATGCAACTGGGCTGTGGAGCCCAGGTGTGCAGTGGGGGTGTGCAACGCTCACTGGGGCTGGGTCCAGGAGGGGCTGGGGTGTGTGCGGGGTCGATGGTGTGGGAGCCCAGCCCAGCCGGAGGGGCTCGGGACCTCCAGCCTCGGGGCCGCGGGACAAGGGGGAGCACACGCTGTCCCCTCCTTGCTGCCAGCATTGATGATGGATGTTACCAACAGCCCCTACTTCAGCAGCGGCCGAGTGGCAGCAGTCCTCCAGGACATAGTTTCCCGCTGAGGCCACAGAGCTGGGGTTTCAGGGGGGGATTTCTGCCAGCTGTAAGCCCGCCCGCGGTCCTC
Organism: Phoebastria nigripes; assembly: GCA_035582835.1. NCBI lineage: Eukaryota > Metazoa > Chordata > Aves > Procellariiformes > Diomedeidae > Phoebastria > Phoebastria nigripes. The sequence goes on along the minus strand of JAYKAV010001886.1, from coordinate 326,827 downwards.
CATCCTGGGGATGAGCCGCTGTTCACTCTGTGCTGGGAGCAGAGCTGGCCCTTCCCGGCTGCCCGGGGCACGGGGACAAGTGTCCCGCAGAGCCCCCGCCGCTGCCAGGAAACTTCTGACCTGGAGGTCAGCATTGTTAATAGAAACCATGATGCAAAGAAATAAGATAATAAACCAGCTCTGTTGCTTTTTCCCATGGCGCACAGGCGCTGTGCCTGCTCTCCTGGGTGTGGGGCCGGTTTTCCATGTTCTTTTTTCCCCCTGGTCCGTAGGATTTAGGGACGAGCGTGGCCATTCCCACCTGCCATCCACCGCAGCAATGCATGCCGGCGGCTGCAAGCCAGTGCTGGTCCCTGCCGCAGCCCGAGCTGCTCGCGGTGTTCTCCACCSGTGAAAAGTGTTGAAGAAATCTTGGGTTTCTTCTGAGGAAATGCTTCGAGAATGCGGATTTCTCGTCCGAATAACGACACGCAGTGGCAACTTTGTGCCAAGCCATCGGGCCGGCATTTGGGAGTGTCCCATGCCCCTCACCACGGGCCTGGCTGGGGACAGGGATGCTGGTCCCTGTGCTGGGGCCACCAGACACCAAACATGGGGATGGCTGAAGCCACAGCAATCACCTCTGGTTTGCACAAGTAGCAAAAACACTTTTAGAAATGGGCTTTTATTGCAACGGGTGCTCGGTGCCTGGAAGCTGAATGCTTCTGCTCGTGTTTCGGCCCCGCCAAGGTTTGCTTCATGTCCATCACGTTCRCATGGGGGATGCCCCATGTCCCTGAGCACACCATGGCCCGCAGCACTGCATCCCGCTGTGTGCCAACCAGCGGGATGGAGCATTTCCCAGGTTATAATCCAACCGTAAGGATTTTGCAAAGCGCTGGAAGCGGTTTGCTAGCCGAGGAGATTTAGGTGCCACTGGCTTAGAGTTCACCTAAAAGTCCTATAGATGGAAAAAAAGAAATGAAAATCCGAAGCACTGACAGTTTTGTAGTCAAAAACAGGAAGGAGCTGGGGGCTGGTGCACAAAGCACAGATTTTATCGAGTCTGCGGTGCTGGAACAGAGCCCGAGGGCTCACGGCACTGGTAGCCACCATGCAAAGGGGAGGTGGGTCTGCCGGTCCGGCAGCGGGGACACTGGCTGGGATCCTCCCAGGGCTGGCCGGGAAGGACAGGGCAGGTTGTGGCCCAGCTGATGCGATTTAAGATGCGTTTAGGTCTTTCAGCTCTCCCAAACGTCCGTTTTGGGGTAACACAAGGAACCCATCCCCAAGGGCTCCCTGTCCCCAAGGGTTCCCGGTGCCCAAGGGCTCCCCATCCCCGAGGGCTCCCGTCCCTGAGGGCATCCCCACCCCTGCTCTTGCTGCATGAGTTTCTGGTCTTTTGGAGGGTATTTCTGCCATCCTGGTCAGATGCCATCACCGCTTCTGTCATTGCAGCACTGCGGGAGGTTGGGGACAGCAAAGCTCTGGCCCGYATGGGGCTGTGGGATGCACCCCTGTTGCAGGGGCAAGGACGGGCTCTGCACTCACCTGCACAGAGCGGGCTTTCCTGGGACACCCGCTCGTGATACGGGGTTACCCCCCTCCGCGACTTACTGGTGGGAGCGCTCGGATTCACACGCTGTGAGCTGGGTGCAGCTTGTGCTGGTGACGCCGTTACGCACGGAGGGGCCAAACGCTGCCTTTGCTCACAGCAGCTGGGCCAGCTGCGGTCTGGCACCGTTTTGGGGGGCTGCAGGGGTGCTGGTGAAGGGCTGACCCACAGGGGACAGCGGGACCAGCCTGGGGACATCCTCAGCCCCACGGCAAGCTTCTCATTGCAGAGGGAAGATTGCTGCAATTAAAAAAAATATGTACATTGCAGAAGACATTTCCCTGCAGGAGGGGGTCGTTGTGGGCAGTGGGTCCTGCCATGGTTCCCGGCTCCCCTGGGTCCCCCCCGGCCCCGTCGCTGGTGGTTGAAGCAGCTTTGGATGGGGCCAAGCAGAGGATTTCAGTTACATGAAATAGTTCTGTTTTATTTCTTCCTTCGCCTTTGCCACCCTCCCGCCTCTCTGCCTGGTGTGGGCCCTGCGAGCGGCCCTGCTCTGGCCGGGCATCACACCACACTTTGGGGTGCACCCCACTGTGGTTTGGGGTGCAGCATGCCACATGTTGGGGTGCAGCATGCTGCAGTTTGGGGTGCACCATGCGGCATTTCGGGGCTGACTGGCTGGCCTGAGGAGGGGGTCACCGCCACGCTGCGGACAGATTTCAGTCTGTGTCAGCGGCAGGGCCAGGGAGCCGTCCCCGGGGAGCGTGGGTCCCCACGGCACGGGGCTCAGCCCGCTGCAGCGCCCGCTGCCAGCCCCCTCCTGCCTGCGCAGGGCTGCCTGCACAGCTGCACAGCTCCCCTCCTGCCTGCGCAGGGCTGCCTGCACAGCTGCACAGCTCCCCTCCTGCCTGCGCAGGGCTGCCTGCACAGCTGCACAGCTCCATCTGCCGAGGCCCCCGACGACTGCACAGTGCAGCACGCGCTGCGGGGCACTGCACAGCCGGGATGCGCACACAGGGATGTCCACTGCGGGGGACACAGCTCGGACAGGCGCAGCAGGGACACAGCCAGCGGGGGTATGCACAGCAGGGATGTGCACAGTCAGGGGCCAGCACAGCTGGAGCCAGGCACAGCTGGAGACCCAGGCAGCTGGAGCGGTTCATAGCGGGGCCCCAAACAGCTGGAGACATGTCCAGCTGCGGTCCCACACAGCCAGGGCCGTGCACAGCTGGAGCGGTGCACAGCTGGGACCGTGTACTGCTGGACGGGTGCACAGCCGGGGGGGCCTCGCACAGCTGGGGGGGCCTCACACAGCTGGAGCTGTTCACAGCTGGAGCGCTGCACAGCTGGAGACTGAACATAGCTGTTGCTTGAGCACAGCTGGATCCCCACACAGCTGGAACCCCGCACAGCTGGAACCCCGCACAGCTGGAGGCAGTGACACCAGGCCTGCTTTGGGCTGCTCACCTTTGGGGATCTCTCTGCCTTTTCTGCCACGGCGCTCAGATGTTTCCCAGCACGAATCCCTGCCCTCTCCCCGCTCCGACGCGCTCCAGCATCGCTCTCTCTTGCTCCATGGCAGCTCACGGTTTCGCATTCGCTGTGCTGATGTGCAAGTGCAGCTGGCCGGACCCGAACAGACCTGTCGGACCCATCGCCCAGCCACGGCCCAACTTCTCTGTCTCCCACCTTCTGTTCCTCCCATCTAACACACACCGCCTTCAGCTCCCACATATTTTTTTATAGAGTCTGATTATATGGGTCTCGCAGAAAAACCATTTTTTTACAAGGGAGGGATAAATGTTTCTTCCCTGGCAATGTGGGCCACGTTGCTGGCGGCTGGAGGATGCAATCACGTGAAGGGCGTTGATGGGTGCTCGACCAAACGTGACATTGCCACATCAAAGGTGAGGAGTCACAAGGCTTGAGGTTACACACCGCCGCGGCAATAAGGCCGAGCGTTTGACTTCCATTTGCCTTGAACTAGGCTGGCCGTCATCTCTCCGCAAAGCGTGCTCCCACCCAGCCTGCAGCAGATGTTTGGAAACACCCTCAAAGGGTGAAGGAGACACCAGGAAGGACCATGCCCTTCGCAGGGGGTTCAAGAGCATCTTCTCAGGGCTTTGGAAACTGGTGGGGGCAAATGCTTGCCCTCCTGCCTGCCCAGGGCACCTAAGGGTGCCCCTGCAGATCCTGCACCGGGCTCTTGGGCAGGGTGGGTGCCATACCCACGCAGCAGCCGGGGTGATCACCCATAGGAGCACCCTGATGCCCGAGCAACAGCCCTCTCCGCAGCAAAATACAGGTAAATCCTTGCAGCAGCCCCAAAGCGTGCTCTTAGGGCTGGGGGAGCAGAGGTAGGAGGGTTTTGCGGCAGAACGGTGGTAAGAATATTTTCAGCGTTATAAAATAACATATTTTTTTCCACAATCTCACTCTCAGCTGAGCTATTTGGGTTGAAACCTTCCCCCCCACAAAAAAATCAGCCCGAGGCRGGCAACTGTCAGAAGCGGCAGCGTGCCTGGGTGGTGCCGGGCTGCGGCGTTGGGGAGGGGGGAGYGGGACGTGCTCCCCGCGGGTGCCCGTGCCAGCCGCACCTCCGGCCGAGCTGCACCCACCCGCGCAGTAAGCGGGGCTCCCGCCTGCACCGGGTTTTGCCAGACCCGTTGTGGGTTGTGCTGGTTCGGCTCCCGTGAGGATGCAGCAGAGCCCTGTTGCTCCCAGGCAGCGCGAGTTTGCTCCTGCATGGTCAAGGCGGTTGGGTTTTTTAAACTATTTAAAGTTAATAAGCCATCGCGCCTGGAGGGAAAAACATGTTTGAAATATTGTTGGATTTGGACCAGTGCAAAAATTCCCAGTTTATCTTCCACTGGGGCTTCCCATCGCGGGCAGCGTGGCAGCTGGGGGCAGCGGGCAGCACGCGGGGCACCCAGGGGCACCCAGGGCTCTGCTCACCCGCTCCCCCCGGCACCGCGGGGAGAAGCCCCCCCCAAGCCAGCACCGGAGCAGAAACCAGGCGCTAGGCAGGGCATCTTTGGCTCACTTTATTTTATTTTGCTGCGGATCATAGGTAGTCCCGGTCTTGTTCTTTGATTTTTTTTTCCCCTTGCTAATTGATACTCTAATTAAGCTAACACTTAAACTACAGGGAAGAGGGGAACAGCGCAGGAGCTGGGACCCTGCTTTTCTTTGTACTAATGTCTAACGAGGGAACAGTGTCCAAACGCATGAAGTTTCTTTGAAATACCCACAGCCCACGCTGTTCCTATAGAGTTTATTTTACATCTGAAAGCTGATGCCTGCTTCGCTCCCACCCCGTGCTGCTGAGCCTCCCCTTCCACCYTCGGGGTGCAGCGTTTCAAATGAAATGAATGTCTTTTTTGGGCAGAATTGGATGAAATGGTATTTTTGGGGCTCCACTACATGTGTGTGCTCAGGGGCCAGATCCTGCCTGGGCTCCCTGGAGAGGGGGGCTCAGCCCCGCTCCCATCTCCCGGCACCCGACAGGGATGCTGGCTGCAACGCGGGGCGGTGGGCGAGGCGTCGGGAGCCGGGGTGCAGCGCTGACCCCCCCACCCGGGCTCGGGGGCACATGGGGAAGCCCGTTCCCATCCTGAAAGGACGCTCAGGACTGATGCTCTCAGTGATCAAATCCAAAATGGGCTTAATATTTAGGACCAGGCGTGTGGTGGGAAGAGGGGCTGCTGGCTGCAAAACCCCATGCCTGTGGTGCGCACCAGGACTTTTTCGGTGTTCCTGAAAGCCTTCTTTCTAGCAAAAAACAAAAAAAGGCAATTAACAATATTCCCTCTGCCGTCTCTTTTCTGAACAGTTGGGCTGTTTGCCCCTTTCAGGCCCAGAAACGGTGCCAGCCTGGGTGCGTGCGGGGCTGCAGAGGCTCCGGGGGCAGGGGTTTTGGCTCAGACCCCTGTCCCCGCCGACGTGCGGGAGGACGGCAGGGCCGGAACACCCCAGGGCAGCCCTCAGCTGCGCCTCGTCCCCGTCGGGGTGGGGTGCTGGGGCAGGTGATTAGCCTGATTAGCCCCTGATTAGCAGGGGTGTGGGTGAGTGCCAGGAGGAGCTCCTGGTGCAGGGGAGGTTGCTGAGAGGAAGAGGAGGGAGCAGAGGAAGGTGGGTTTTGGTGTGGTGCATGCAGAAGGTGTCCTTCCCGGCTGGGTGGATGTGGGTTTCGGTTGCGGCTCCACCAGCGGTGCTGGTAAATGGGTATTTTTGAATGCGGTGTCTCTTTGCAGTGCGATTTGCAGCGATACGGAGCAGGAATCCCAGCTGCGCTGGCAGGAGCAGCTCGCAGGGCGTGCATGGGACTCCCATCGTGCCTCTACACCCCAGGGCGTAGCCTAATTACCTCTGCTTACATGATAGCTATTAAATAAGGCAGAGTTGGCTCCGGCAGCGTTAAATCGCTCCTTGAGCGTGCATGTTGTGCCTCCGCTCCGCCAACACCTCCGTGCTGCAGGGGCACCCGGCTGCCGCTCGGCGGAGGGGCCCTGCTCGGCAAAATGTGAGTTTTGGGGGACACCGAGCAGGGCTGCCGGCTTCGGCACGCGGGTGCCTGCCACCCTGCGTGCCCCGCGTTCCGCTTGTGCCTGGAGATGGAGGGAGTCGGTCTCACAAGACACCGTGTTTGGGTTTCAGGGGAACCACTGCCCATTTCCAACCCTGTTGTGACTTGTGCCGTGGTCGCGATTAGGGGGGTTGCTCGCTGTGCTGGTTCTCAGCCTGGGCTGGGTGCTTGGCAGGGCGCAGAGCATTTTGCAGGGCGCAGAGCATTTTGCAGGGTGCTTCTCGGGGGCTGGCCGCGGTTGCCAGTGGGGGCAGGTGTTGGGGGAAGGCAAGAGGCAGCATGTGGAGAAGCATGGGCAGGAGGGGGGCTGGCAAGGCTGGGGGGGCAGCTGGGGGCACAGCGTGCGCCTGTGCCATGCTCCGCTCCTGTTGCGTCCCCAGTGAGCCTCCTCCGTGCCAAAGATTTGCTGTTCTCCGTATCCAGAGGAGAGCCGAGTGCGTTGAGTCTCTCTTTAAACGCCCGATAAGCAGGTTTTCCCCAGCACGGCTGGGAAAGCAGGCACCCCGTCCGGCTCTCCGGCCTCTCTGAGCACGCATCCCCGAAGGGCTGTGGCACTGCGGGCGAGGGCTCGCTCCCGCGTCTCTCCTCGGAGCAGCTCACTGAGAGGGAAAGGGCCCAGCAGCTCTTTATGCATGGGAAAACCCAGGATGAATAGAGCAAAAAAACTAATAGAGCAGAAGGTAACAGGCTTTGTTGTGGAGTGAGGAGCAGCTGCGTCCCGAAAGGGGCCCTGTGCCCGGGGATGTGCGGGGATGCGGGCGGGCGGGCGGGTGCTGCTCCTCTCCTCTTTCCAGCCCCGGCCGGGCCAGGGCAGCCCACAGTCCCCGGTGCTCCCAGCTGGGGTGGCGGCAACGAGCTCCCCGTGATGGGCAGGAATGGATGAGCTGGGGGCTGGCAGGGCTTGCTCCCGCAAGCTCCTCGGGCTGGTCCAGCCCGGCTCCCGCCGGGGCACCGTGGGTGCATGTGCAATGCTCTGGCTGTGCAAAACACGATGCAGGGTGGTCAAGCCTGGTAGCATCTTGGGGTGCAGCTTTTTTCGGTTCAGCTTCACAGGCAGCGGCGTTTCCAAGAAGGTTGTGTGAGCCCTTTTGGTGCTCGGGACCTGGCTGAGGGGCTGATCTGCCTCCGCGCCCTCCTGAGCTCGTGGGAGACTTGGGCGAGATGCTCCTGGTGGGGCCCTGAGTCTCCCAGCCTCCTTCCCTGGTAGGGAGAAGCCTTTTGAGCAAGGAATCTTGTAAATACGTCACTTCATCAGAGCCCAAATGGCAGCCTATGCAAGGGTTTGGGTTTGTCTTTAGCTGTCCTACAGCAAAGCACAAACGTCCACGTTCGCKGCGAGACTCCTGCATCCCAGGATTTATAACCTCCAGCAAACGCACACCGACCTCCAGCACCCTGCACGGAAGAAATGAATTTTATAGGGGAAGAGGCAAATGGTTGAACTTTGTTGGAAAGTCTATTTTGCAGGTGATGGGGGAGAAATCCCCAGCGCTGCGTGGTGATGGGAGCTACCGGCAATGAGGCTGCCGGGGGGTCTGGCCTCGTCCACCCGGAACACATAAACGGATGAGCTTATTTTTAGTAAAGGTTTAATTACGGTTTAGCAAAAGGGTTGTGGAGCCACGTACGCGGAGATGTAAACAATCCACCGGCTGCCCGTTACCGCCGTTAATGCTGGGGGATTTGCTAGGGCCAGATCCTGCGCAGGGATGAGGCTGACGGATTGGAGCTTTATTTAGCAAATCCCCGTCTGCGCTGCGCCCCGCGCTCCTCGCCCGCCCCGGGGCCACCGTGTCCCCGGCCGGCCGGGGGACGAGCCGGGCTCCTCCGCTCCCGCGGCGCCTGTCACATGTACCTAAAGCATGACTCTGCTCGGATATGAGTAATGCGTTCCGGTGACTCATTTTCTGCCTTTTCTTTTTTTTTTTTTTTGAGGCCATTGACTTTGTCTGTTGATGTTTGCTTGCAGCCTCCCAATGCGTATCCTTCGGGAACCACCTGAGATTTCCAGCGCTTCTGCTGAGAAATGTCCATGTCTCAGCTAGTGTGGTTGGAAATCGTTTGGAAATCTGTAAATACCAATTTTACCTTGAAATGAGAGGGGCTCACTGGCACGCTGCCCTCCCCGGGGAGACGGGTGTGCTCCAGCAAAGACCCGGCTCTCCCTGTGCCTCCCGGCTTTGGGAAGAGCCCGTGCAGGGAGCCGGTTCATGGTGTCATTAGCGCGGGGTTCATTTTGCCCTCAGGAAGATGCATTTTGGTTTCTCCACTTGCCAAGAATTATTTCATAAGGTCGAGACATCCCGCAGAGCCCACCAAAGCTGGAGCTGCGCTGTGGTTAGCGATAACCCATGAGTCTCCCACCTGTGCTAATGCAGTATATGCTGGTGCAACGTAGAGGCTGACATAACTCGGCACCAAAATGGAGGAATTCGGTGAAGAGAACTTATTTACCCATTGCCCAGCTCGGGAGGGGGGTTTGCAGGGGAAGCGACAGCTCTTCTCGCTTGTTTAAGGAACGTAAGCCCTGCTGGGGAGCATCACGAGAGCCATGGGTTTGTCCCGGCTGGAAGCAGAGCCGCTGGGATGCGGGACGGCTGCGGCAGCACAGCTGTGCAACAGCTGTATGAATTTCCRAAGCTAAAGTGTTGTTTTGGTGCGGCCGGAAGGGATTTGGACGCAGCAGGTGCCTACCCATCACCTGGGTGTCCTGCCACGTGTGCCAGCCCGGTTCCTTGGGACACGTTGGGGCTGGTCTGGGGGGGCAGGGGAGCAATGTGCAGCGAGTCGCGCTCGCCCTGGGATTACAAACGGATTTCCCGAAGGTGCCGGACACCCTTCCCTGCAACCCCGCTGCCCGCGCCGAAAGGGCAGGCAGCTGAGGCAGGTCGCAGGAGCTCCTTGCGGGGATTAAACAAACCATCTGTTAAATAATCCCGTCCCTCCGCCCAGGCGTGCGGCGGCGTTTCTCGCCGGCTGGGGTGGGCGAGGGCTGTGGCCAGGGACGCTTTGGGGCTGGGGACACTCGATGCTGGAGCTGATGATGTGGTGTTGAAGCTCGTTTCCCCGCTGGTGTAACCGAATCCTCGGAGGTGCTTGGCTTTTGGATTTTTTTTAATGGGAAAAATGGGATTTTTTTTAAAATGGGAAAACAATGGATTTTTTTTTTTAACGGGAAAAATGATGCAGGCATTGCTCACCCTGCTTGTGAGCAGGGCGAAGTCCTGAGAAACGCGTGTGGCTGACTGGGATGGGTCCTAAAGATGGTGAGGCAGGGTCAGAGGTAGAAGTTAAGTTTCCATCGCAGATACAAGGTCACGCTGAAAAGCTGCATTTGCACGTGCTGAAACGGGCTGGTTGTGCTGAAACGCTGCCGTGGTGCCCGGCGGGGGGGGAGGCGGCTCCTCCGCACATGCAGGTCGGTGCTGATGGTCATAATCCCCGTCTTTGCTGGGCGCTGAGCTGCGGTGGTGGCCTCGGGGACAGACCCACGTGTGTCTCCAGGCTGGGTGTCCTCCACCCCCGGGACGGGGCTGTCCCTGCCGTCCCTTGCAGCGGTGGGTGCTCTTTCGGACGAGCACGCCAGGGAYGCGGCTCCTGTTCTTGCAGCCGTGCGTGGCGACTACTTCAGTGCAAGTGTAAGGGGTTTTAAAGCATCTTTCCTGCCAGCAAAAAAAAATAATCTAACTGAACTTTTGGAGCTGATTAGAGCCAATTTTGCCAGTACCAATTTTGTACCTCGCGTATTTACTGGGGTAATCCTAGTAGTGCCCCATGTAACTCCTACATTGACATTGCCTGTCACCTCCAGCCAACCCCCCCTGCCCTCGTAGCAGCTCTGAGAAATGGTTTTCAAGCCGGCGAGGGTCGCAGACCCCCGTCGGGGGGCTGCCCGGGGCGAGGCTCGGCTCTGTGCYGGGGGGGCTGGATGCCGTGGCTGGCAGAGAGAAATGGGGGGACGTGGCAGTTTGCTGGGACGGGCTCGTAGCATCTGGCTCGGGTGGCATCTCCTAGGGCAGCGGTGGCACCGGCTGCTGCTGGCCACGGTGAYGGGAGATGGGGGGGGTCCCCGTGCCGGGGGTGTCCCAGGCAGAGGCTGGGGGTCGGCTCTTGCAGCCCCCCCCCCTCCTTCCCCAGCCTCTTTTGTTCCCCGCTCCGGCGATGCTTCGGCTGCTCTTCACRCGAAATTAATTCCCAGGCGCTCTTGGAAGGCAGTCGGGGAGAAATTTCTCCCGCATCATCCTTTCGGGGCTAATTGCTGGTGATGTGACGTCAGCCCGATGGATTTCTCTCTTGAATGGCTGCGGGAGAGGCGAGGAGGGCCTGGCGCCCGCGGATGTGCACCCGAGCTCGCAGCCCTTCTGCTCGCCGAGCGCGCCGAAGCTCGCACCCGCTGCTACCAGAGCGAGCTCCGCTGCCTTATCCAGCCTGGATTTATTTTTTTTTTTTCCCCCCCCTTCCCAGCCGGTCTCCCCGCACGCTCCTAATCTGACAGCCCCTGGTAATTAATCTGGCTCCCCAGCTGCTGCAATAGGATTAGAGGGAGGGGAAGTGCGTCACGAGGTACGAAGAGGGGTTCTGCTCTTGGTGAAAGTGGGGGGGGGGGGGGAGGAATGGGAAATAGGTTGGTGTGTTCCCGGGAGGGGGTTGTGTCGGGAGCGAGCGCGCATGTGACGAGGTGCGGGGCGGGAGGGACCCGCTGCGCCGGAGCCGAGCCCGGCTCGTCCTCCCTTTCTCTCAGCATCCTCCGGTGATCCTGGAGGTGATACAGGCACAGCAGCATCCATGGCCTGCCCTTAGCCTCAGCACCTTTTTTTTTCTTTTTTTTTTTTCTCTCTCCTTTCCTCCTTGTTATTCTGGCAGCTAAGCGAGCCGGGGATCGGAGGCATTTGATTGAAGGGCTTACGTTAAGCATCTGGTAACTGGGATCGTATTCTCCGGTATTTTTTCAGGCTCCTTGGAAATTGAGGAATGCAATTCTGCCACCATGATGGAAGGTAGGTGATGATCTGAGCGTGTCTTTCGGGATCGCTAGAGTTTTAAAAGCAATGGTGGAGGAAGGAGGATGCACTGAACCTGTGTGTGTGAATCCTTTTTCCTTTTTTTAAAAAAATAAAATAATAATAATAATAATAAAAATAAAATCCTCCCCTCCCCCTAATCCCAATCAAGCCAAAGCACCCTGCCCACTGCCGGCGAGCTGGCGGATGGTGATATAATATCAAGCCCATCAGATTATTTGCAATTCCATCCCCAGCCCTGTGTAGGCAGTTTGGGGTATGCAAACGCCCGGTTAACCGGCAGAGTCGCCGGCTCCTCCGGCTGGCGAGGCGGCAGCCTGGGCAGGGAGAGGGAGCCCAGGCCGGCATGGGTTGGTCGGCATTTAAGGTCCTTTAAGCATTATTTTATCCTCTGCTTGGAAACCCGCTTTCTCAGCCTGACGTGATGCGAGGAGGATGAATTTAAGTGTTATCTGTACGCAGAGACCGGGGGCTGTGAAGCCTGTCGATGATGGATGGGGCTCTGTGGCTTTACAGCGTAGCTGTATGGATGAGCATCTTTTCAGTGGGAAACAAGGGTATTTGAACTTGAGGTAGTTTTTGCCATGTAGTGTCACTGGTTTGAAGATGCAGGCTCTGAGGATGAGGAGGGGGGATGTTGCATTGAGGCTTACTGGAATAAAAAAGGAAACGAGAAGGAAATATGGGCTCCGGGCGTAAGATACTTCAGGGAGCGTTGTGAGACTGTGCGTCTGCTCGTGTGTGGGAACAGCCCCTGGGCATTTCTTAAAGAAATTTTAACCTATGCCGTTTGTCTCGGTCATATGTAAAGCTCCTTTTTTTTTTTTTTTTTTTTTTTT
>JAYKAV010001886.1:293999-314748 GCA_035582835.1 Phoebastria nigripes | reverse complement strand
TTTTTTTTTTTTTTCTTCTTCTCTTCCTCATGGCCCTTTGGCGAGGCAGAAGGGCTCACCTCGGCGAGGGCTGTGCGGAGCCGCATCCAGCGCCGGGCTCGCGGCGCTGCCGGCATGCTAACCAGGCAGCTGCCCGGCCTTCCCCGGGATGACAGGCAGAAATTGGGCTGCCTGTCGGTGTGTCCCTGTAAATCACGGTCTGGTACCCTGTCCAAATTAACCTGGACAGGCGTCAGGCTCCACGTAACCGAGACTTCTTGTATTGACTTAAAATATTTGCCTAACCTTGGAAATTCAGGTGCTGTAACGGCCATGTGTGAACACGTCGGAATTGCTGCTTGTTCTTTTTTTTTTTTTTTGATTCCTTGGTGTTAAGGGAATGAGTGGTGTTGTCCTTTGATAGGAGGAAATGCCTTCGATGTCTTCTCTAATATTGATGATAAAGTCACAGCCAAAAGAGATTTTAATCTTAGGCCATGACATCAAACTCGTCACGGCACGCTGACACGATGGGAAGCGGGCACACAGCCTGTGCAGGAACAGGTAATTTCAGAGGGGATGTCAGCAACAACGCGGTTTCTCTCAGAAGCGCCTACCTTTGTGGAGGATTTAACGCCGATAAATTGAAGTTGGCCTGCTGTAGTTCTTGGTTTGGGTTATTTAACTAGTTTTGAGGCTGGTTAGGGGGGAAGGCGGTTGGGGTTTTTGTTTGTTTGGGGGTTTTTTTTGGTTTTGCCTTTTTTTGTTGTTGTTGTTTTTCTTTTCTTCCTTGAGGATTTTTGCCTTGCTTGTGAAATGCCCACGGTGTGCCGCTGGGCGGGAGCCTCGGCCGCCGTGGCCCAGGCAAGGGGCTGGCAGGGGTGTCCTGCCCCGCAGCGGGGAGGTCGGCCAGGGCTGGGGCAGCCGGCTGGTCAGGCTCCGGCCGGGGTGGAATCGCCTTTCATGAAATAGTCTTACATCAAAAAAAAAAACAAAAAAAAAAAAAAAAAAACAACCCCAAAAAAACAACCAAAAAACCCCAAACTAGCCATAAAAAGTTTCCCCACTATTTGTGACTTATTAAACTGCTGAACAGGTTGTTCCCCAACTAGCTAATGCATACGGGAACCTAGAACAGAAGCAAGAAAATAACATGAGAAGAAATAATTACTGCTTTTGATGCATTTTTAAACAGTTAGAAATTGGCTCTGTTTGTGGAAGAGTGAAACTTTTGTGACCAATACCCTACTGAAACACTGACACCTTGCAGAGATGCTTTATTTTAATGTAAGAATGCTTTCGAACGTGCTGAGCTTAATCTGATCTGAAACTTTTAAACCTGCACAAAATACCTATAGTTCCCTGCAGTAAACAAATTAAAGGATTTTTATTATTATAATAATTACTTAAATCGCTTGCAGTATGTCTCGCCAAAATGTTGGACGCTGTGCTGGCAGCTGAGGGTGGAGCTCGGGGAGGAGCCGGGCTGTGCCCGCCCGGCGCGTGCCGGTGCCCACGGGCAGCCCCGGCACCCCCGGGGTGCAGAGCACGSGGCCACCCGGCATCACCCATGGCTGGCGGGGATGGACCTGGCTCGGTTGATGTTTTTGGATCCTCYTCTTTGGAAAGTAGAGAATTTGGGTCCTTGGGAATGATGCAGGATGTGCAATTTGTACTGGTTTGTTCTGAACCCAATATTGTTCTCATTCTCCTGGTAGATGGGGAGAAAAAAATACGTATTTTTCACTGGATGCTTAAAAATCACAATGATATCTAAAAAAAATTAAGTGTGSACAGCGTCTCAAGAAACCAGCCCTCGCTGGGAGGAGAACTGAACGCGTGCCACACGCTGTCTCGGCCACCGTGGTCCTCCACCTCCGCAGCGCGGCGGGCGCGAGCGTTGCCGCTGTTCGGCAGGCTCAGGGTGTTGGGGATGGTTTTGCTGTGTTTGGCCTCGCTCAGACAGGTGGAAAGTAGGTGTTAGGGATGGGGACTAAAATCCCCCAGCTTTGAATTGACAAAAATAACCTGCAGCAAAACTGTATTGCGTGTCAGCGCTAGATCTGGGACCGAAACTGCTGCTGGAAAGGTCCCGCCGGGTGCTGGAAAGGTGTCTGCGTGTGTGGCTGTAGATACGAGAGGTATTTAGATGTTCCCTTTGATTGTAAAATAACTCGCCAGTACTCAGAAATGCACTGGGCATGTCATTAAGGTAAACATCCATGCACAAGAACAAGTTTATCTCCTTTTTTTTTTTTTTTTTTATCCATCTGTTGCATCTCCAATGTACTGAAGGTGTTTTATACGGCTTAATTAAGTTTTGAAATCACTGCTGCAACATGTCACTCAAGCCAGAAGCTCTGCGGTGTTCAGACAACCATGCGGCTGATGGGAGCGGCCGTGGTTACATTAGAGAAGGTCATTTCTTCTTCTGCGGGAGATGGTACCTGCATTTTTCCAGAGCCCAAACCAGATGTTTGCTGGGGAGAAGTTTTCCCAGAGTGGAAATTTCTCTAACTCTCTTCTCCAGGCTTTTTTGCACCTGTTTTTGGGGAGTTTGGTCACTCTGGGAACTTCCATGGGTGACTGGTCACATCCAAAATGGCAAAAACTTTCTTGCATCATCTTTTAGCAATGGTTGTCTCCAGGCCTTGTGTTTTCATCGTGCTGAACGGGTAGTACTGGGGCCAGAGGCATCTAATGACACATAAAAAAGCCTTTTTCTTGATTAGGCAAAAAAATTGGCTTTATTATATTTTAGGTGGTCTCRTTTCAGTAAATGGTGTATTTAAATGCGCTTAGTGTTGGCCGTGTGACTYGGCAGGGAAATGACCTGGTAGAAACATTTGGTTTTCCTTTGAGAACGCCAATAGCAGGTTTGAGGCAATTAACATAAATTCGGGCATGGATGGCAAAACCATCCCAGAAAATAACATGAGGACCATAACACCAAATTAGGACCTGTATTTTCCAATACGTTGTTTGAGCAGTAACCCATGACCGAGCTTGGGCTTGCAAAGAGGCTCAGGGCTCCGGCTTGCGGGAGCATCTCCAGCTGTGTCCTGAGGTGCAAGGGGGACTTTTTCAGACCTGCTGGAACTGCTGCCTAACCGACAGACCCGACACCGGTGGGGAAACTATTTTTTTCATGAAGGCAAGAGAAGATTATGTTTGACCCTTCCGTTCTGCCCTGCCTGGCACGGGGCGATGCTGTCCCTGAGCCGGCGGCTCAGCTCCCCCCGTAGCCCAGGGTGGGCACAGGGTTGGGGATGTTTCACCACTTCTCAGATTCGAAGACATGCATAAAGCCTTTTTGGGGTGTGTTTTGAGGGCTGATCCTGCCCGCCGGCGCTGCCTGCACGGGAAGGCTGAGGGTTTGAACTACCGGGAYGAGGCACATGAAAATGGGGGTTTGGGAAGCGAAGCCTTTGCAACAGAAACGGCGAGGAGCTCTTTAGCTCTCGGTTTTATGGGTTCAAAAGCAGGGGATGTGGTCAGCGTGTCCAGCCCAGAGCAGCTCTGGGGAGCGTGACGTGCTCCCACGTCGCATCGTGGTGCTTCCAGCAACRTCTCATGCACTCCGGGTTGGAGCTGGGCTGGCAAAACTGGACCCGAAGAGCATCCCCGACAATTTTGCATGAATTTGTTCAGCGGTCCCGAGGTCAGGCAGCTGAACAGGTTGCAGTAGCAACCTCTAGTCTACGGGGGGTTAAAAAAAACAAAAAAAAAAACAAAAAAAAAACAACAAAAAMCCCMCCCTTTTTGCAGGCATCCAAACCCTTCCCGCTGAGCTGGCGTGGGTTTTTCCAGCTCTAGTCCACTGGCAGCATGTTYCTCCCTGCTAAAGGAGGGAAGGGATAAATGGCTCTAGCTCAAAACCAACAACCACCAAGTAAAAGGCCCCACCCAAGTTCTGGGAATTTGGGAAATGCTTCGGATTGGGGCTGGCGGTACCTGCCAGTTAAAACCCATACGGTGCTGAAGTGGTGGCCTTGGGGATTTAAACCAAAATACGAGCGAGGCAGCAAAACCCGCTCTGCCTCGCACCTAAAATGATTGATGGGATGTAGCGGCTGAAGCAAAACCCACAGGGTGGGGGKTTTTTGGGTAGAAAGGATAGAAAATATGGCAAAACTCAACAACTGCATGTGATGCAGGTCTGCAAAATGCCTCCTTGGAGTGAGCCCCAGTTTAAAGTGTGCCCTTGGGCATCTCAGACTGGTGCCCAAATGCAGCAACTGGGGTTTCTCTGCCAAGGCAGAAACTTTCTGCATGATTCATTGGCCTTATTCAAATTTTAAAGACACTTTAGAAAAAAATTACAGGTTAAATCAGGTGTCTATTCTTCTTGAACCTCCATCGCAGGGTCTGAAGCAGTTAAAGGTGGAAAAACATGGTTGTGTGCGGAAATACCCTTCCCTAAAYGCTGGTGTTGAGGCTGCGAAGCTGTAGGTGGTATAAGATGTGATGTACCCAGCACTTGCGCTGGGGATTCCGACCCACCGCCGGGATCCGAGAGGGGACAACGTGGAGGGAAAAGTGGAAAGGAGGGGAGCTTCTCCCCAAACCAGCGACCTTAAACTATTTTCATGCCCCAAACTTGCTCTAGTTAGAGAGACTTTCACTAAAAAWCCATCTGTCCTTGGAAGGTGGATGGGGGTGCGATGCTGGCTGCCTCCCTGCCTGGGCGGCGAGCGCAGCTCGCATCTGGTAGCGTTCCCATTTTCTGTGCTGGCCCAATATAGCCATTGGGTTTTTTTTTAACTTTAAGACAGTATGTTTGAGTTTCTACAGGTTCAGTAGGAAAAAGGCAAACACCTGACCGATGCGGAGTGGGTTGTTCACGTGCAACGCGGTAGCACAAAGTGTAGCCCTGTTTGCCTTGCCAGCTGTTGAATAGCCTGGGCTATTTGTTTGTAATAGAAGTTCAGTTGCAGGCTGACGTTTCTGGGGGCTTTTGAAGGTTTTTTGCTTTATCTGTGTGAATGAAAGAGGAGTACGGCTTGCAGCGGTTACGGCTACTGGTTTTTTTGCACTTACAGCCTCACAGAATGATTTATTTTAATTTTCAGTTTAGTTTTTGGTGGTTTTTAATTTCATAGACGGGCACCAGGCAGCTGCTGGTGCCAGCACGGCTGCCCGGGGTGCGCGTGCTTTCCCGGGAGCCAGAGGCATGGGATTTCGGGGCTGTCCTTCGGGAGCAGGCACGGAGCTCCTACCCTGTCCTGCGAACCCCCAGCTCCTCCCCTGCACACCAGTGGGCTTCCCCCTGGGAAGGGGAAATTCCCTACCACATCCCTATTTACTCTGGATTAGTGCTGACAAGGATAATATTGTTTGAAAGCAGTGAGGTACCAGGACCAGAAAATCATATTTTGCAGCCCGTATTATCTGGGAGCCGTTCCTTACCCATCCCAGCCTCAGAAAAACACCCCTGACTTTGGCACGTCTTTCTTTGCGTTTAAATTACGGCTTTTTTTATGTGTGTGTTTGTTTTTGTTTTTTTTTTAGGAGAGTTATTGAGGAAAAAAAAATCTCTTAAAGTTCTCCACCTACGTGTTGCAGGGAATTTAAAACATCAACTTGAGATTAATGTCATCATGCGTAGGACGTGTGGAAATCATCTTGCAGGGAGGTTGGGGATAGGTTGAGCCGAGGAGGACGGGAGCCGCGGTGATGCTGCGGGCAGGTTTCGCAGCCTGCCCTCATCACCCGGCTGCAGCTGCCGGTTCGGGTGCCTGGAGGATTTCATACGGCCCCGCAAATATATTGGTTTTCTAAAGTTGGATCTATAGAAATCATTAAAGATGCACCTTGTTATTAGAGCCAATTAGTAATAAATGGGTGTCAGGCTTTTAAATGCACGCGTGCGTGTCAGTGGGCATTTTGGTTGTTTTGTGCTTCCCTTGAAATGCCGCCCAGCATCGCGCCGGTCGCCGGTGGGTGCAGGTGAGACGGGCTGTATCCCGTGCCCCGCTCCTGTTACAGACAGCATCAGCTTCAAGAACAAGCTCACATCTAAAACAACAGCCTGGATGAGTTTTTGCTTGGCTTAACTAGAAGCTTTTGTATCAGCTGAAAATGAAAATAAACTTGGGTATTATGAGACAGTACCAAAAAAAAAAAAAAAAAAATCTGTATCAAAATCTTCCCTAAAGATCTGAACTCCCTCCCCGGGACCAGCCTTGGGGCGGTCGGTGGAGGGATGCAGACCCAGCTCTGTGTGCTTCTTGAGGGGCTATTTTTTTTTTTTTCTTTGATTCGCTATGGCTGGGAGCAGCACGGTTAAAAATAATCTTCCCCAAGTATTTTGCCGTCAGCAAATAAATTAATAAATGCAAAGCTGCTGAAAACAGTCCTGTAGCTGCCTCATCACTGGTGAGGTTTGCTTGGAGCTGGCGGCGTTGGTAAATATGCCTGATGATGAGCTCATCTGGGGCACTTCCAGGTCCCTCTGAAGGTGTCCTGCCAAATGTCAAAGGAGGACTTAATTTTTAATATGGTTTATTGGAGTTTTGCAGGGGTTTGGCCTGGTTTTGGCGTTAGTGCAGAAGATGCGAAACAAGCCTGTATAAGTTATTAATAATAAGGTTCTTTATGCTGTATAAGTTACGAATAATGAGGTCATTTATGCTTCATGTTTTCCTGGCTCCTTTCACCTGGGGACCTCGAGCTCCTTCACGCCGCACGGTTCCTCTGCGGGGAGACAGATGGGTGGAAGAAGCTCCGTCAGTTTTGTCAAACACTGCCTGGAAACGAAGCCCTTCTTGGGGTCAGGCCTCCTGCTCTAAGGTTTAGTTACGCTATTGCCACRGTTAATCACCGCTTTGAACTCAAGGTATTCGTTTGACAGCAGACCGTGGGAGGAACAGGACGGTTAGAGGAACTGGAAAGAAGTGTCTCGTCACGCTTTATTTTGGGTGTAAATCTTCATCGTAGGCAAATGTGAATATTGCAAATTTTTTTTTTTGGATGACCAAATTGAGAGCAAGTGATGCTTTTCCCTGGCAGCTCGCCCGGAGTCCTACCTTGTCCCCAAGGAAGTGGCTCCCATGTCATGCAGGTGACAAACCCACCCCGTGTCCTCTTCTCCACCTGGGAAATCGGGAGTGGGAGTTCGTGGAGGCAGACGTCAGCTGCGGTGGGGTGGCCTTGATCGATAAGTCATGGGGTGGAGGGAGGCTGTTTCTTAGTGTCACGCCTAGGCAAGGGGTTTGGTGGGTTTTAATAAGATCTTACGTCCTGCATAAACAGTACAACTGCAAAATTGGCGTGTTTTTCATAGAAAATTGTCGAAGTAGTTGCTGGGAGTCTGCGGTGCGCATAGAGGCAATGGATTTTAAGGAGATGCCTTTTGAAACAGGGCTGTGAGATGGGACCCGCTGTTGGCCATGGCTCCAGCCGAGGAGCAGATGTAATGGCAAAGCTTTGCAAAGAAAAAGAGAGGTTTGCAGTGTAAATTTTTTTTTTTTTTTTTTTCCCTGGAGGGTGGGGAGGAAATACCAGCAGGGGGGATATAACGTGCGTGGGTGTCCCCTGGATGCGCTGTCTGCAGGGAGCTGCCCCACCGACGAGCCCAATGCCCTCCTGCAGCTGCTTGGTGCTAGGGGAGGCATGTGGGAGCACCGTCATCTCCCGTTCCCAATAAACCAAAACCCTCCTAAAAATAGAAATCTGAGCGTCATTTGGGAGGGAGAGCCTGTCCCGGACAACTTCTTAAATAGCACAGCAACCTTTAGAAATGCATCTGGTGTTTCTGTGTGTGCCAGTCGTGAATGAAAGCCACAACTGTATCCAGATTTAATTTACTGACAATATTGGTGGAGACGTTTTGTGTCCTGCATCCCTCGGTTGCYGCATGCCCAGGGTCTCTGAAAGTTGATATTAAAAAATCTAATCTCTGAGGAAAGCAGGCAGTGAGCAATTCCTGTAGCTGCTTTACTGAGGTTGGTGAATAACCTATGAGCAACAATTTGCATCCTTCTGATGTTAAATAGTCCTTAAATGCTCAGCTCCATTGCAGAAGAAAAATGAAATGAATTGATGTCCTGTGTGTTGTGATGCATCCTGCTGATGCTGCCCTTTATTTTAAGGACAGCCTGCAGCTGCTGGCCCAGTCCCCAGGCTGCATGGGAGGAGGGCTGGGCACGGGTCCGCCGAGCAGCCGTGCAATGAGATGGAAATGTTTGGGCTCCTTGCTGCACCCAGCTGCAGTGATGCTGATTTTTGCACTGGGTCTTGCCATGGGGAGGGCCCAGACCTATATTTATATGGAATATAAATATATTTCCACGGCTCGGTGTGTTCCCGTGTGCTGGGGCTGCAGCTAAAGGCTGGGGTCTCACCCTGCGCTGCAGGCACAGGCTATCTGAACTGAATTGTGCCGGCAAAGCAAAGGGGCCAGTCTAATGCCCAGACCCAGGTTTAATCTCGGGTATATTTAAATAAGCTGGTGCGTGCTCCCTCGCCGTAATGAGTGCGTGCCAAGCAGGGGTTTCAGCTCAAGGGCTCTGCCATTTCCCAGCCCTTTGAACTCCTGACTCCGACTGCTGCGATGAGTATTTGGGTGGTTTGCAAAGGGGGAAAGGTGCAGACCAAAGGGAAGGGGAAAGACGTGAAGGTCCTGGGACCCCAAACCCCTCTGGGTGCGCRGGGATGGGTGCTCGCTGCCCCGGGGCAGGAGCAGAGCCCGGCACGGGGGCTGCGGCTCCGGGGYAGGCAGGACACGTGTGTCGGCAGCCACAAACCCAGAGGTGGCCGCTTGGCCACAGGGCTTTCTCTAAGTTCTTCTTCACGTCCTAGCTGGAATAGGATATGTATTTTTAGAAAGGTGTTGAATGTTAATTCAAAAACTCCTTCGGCAGAGTTCGCTGCAACCTGTTCAGAGACATAATTACCCTCACGGTTGAAAACGTGACTGTATTTCTGAATCAGCCATGGGATCTTGTATTACCTCTGTCCATTGGAGTGTAGATCCCTTCATCACCACATTTCCATTCCCGGGGTAGGTGCTTGGACCCCAACGCAGCCGCTCCCGACGTGGTTTTGGTGCTGTGCTGCATAGACGAAGCTCCTGCAGGTGCCCATCTCCTCCTTCTCCAGCCTTTCAGCTGCCCTGATTGCTCTCCCATCAGCCGTGTGCCAGCTCTGGGGTCGCTCCAGAAGCGTTGGGTGCTGGGGCCGGGCGCAGCAGCTGAGCAGGACCGAGCCCAGGTGTGATGCCACCTCTCTGCTCCTCTTTGGCATGTCCCCGCTTGATGGGGGGGCTTGTTTTTAGTACAAAGCCTTTGATCTCCTTGACGATAACCAAGAGCACCGTCACTGGACCCCCAGTGAAAGGTGGTGTGTGCCACATCTCAAAACTGCATTATTTACAAGGCTCAACAGCCTGGGACCCTGAGCCAGGAGCAACCACTCCTACTGTAGGAGAAAATGATCCCAGATCAGTAACTTGCGATGTTTTATTCTATTCAGACTTATTTGTGATCTTATTTTAGGCTCTGTTAGTCCTTCAATGTCTTCCAACTGAAATTTCTGATAAGGAGCAAACTTCTCAGCATTTATTTTTATTTAAAAGAAAAAACCAAAACCCAAACCCGCAACTGTTGTTGCTCACTTTTGTTTTCAAGTATCTGCTCTCCTGAAAGCCGCAGGCAAGAAGCCAACAGTGTTCCGCTCCAGCAGAGAGCGACAGAAGTGGCAGTGAGACCAACATCCCTTTTTCCTCATTTTTTTTTCATTTTCTGACAGGGAGAAACTGTTGTAAGCATGTGGAAGATTGTAATACGTGTCTGTGGGACTTTGCTAACCAGATCATTTTTTTTTTCAGTAACTTGGAAGTGTAACAGGGTAGAGTAAATTCACATAGATGGGCAGTAAGGACCTTTAATGCCTGGCTAGCTCGTTATCAAAGATGGCTTTGTTAGCCCCCCWTGGCAAAGCTAAATGTAGTGGTTTAGTGACAGTTTGCACTGGAAACTATTGGTTTACTGGGATGAAATTTAAGTACAGCGAGATCACGCGGCTGCCGGGCAGAGCTGGATGTGCATATGGCACTGCGCGTCTTCAGAAGGGGCATTGACTTTGTTTTAAAAATGACTTTTTATGTATTTTGAGGTAGCAAAGCAAGTAAGCTCCCGTGGGTGACTCCCCCAGCTGCCTTGAAGGGGTTTTCCAGCAAATTTTCAGAAAAATAAATTTCCTGACTGGTTAAAACATAGACTTTTCTTGTGCGGGGAGAGTACGAAGTCTAGCCCTTACCCTGGGGAGCAGCTGGTTTCTGGACGCCCACCAGTCAAATATCAATCAAAATTATTATCATTCAAAATCTTCAACTCTAGGTAAACCTTCTCATTTGAAACCAAGGCTTGTCCGCAGGTCAAATCTGCACCACATTGGGGATTTGTGTTCTTGCTGAGAAGCACAGCTGTCCCTTGGCCCCATCTCCAAGGGTCCGGTGGTGGTCCCTTCCCCACGCGGAGGGTGGTGGTTTCCATCAGTGGGACTTGAGACAAAAACGACTGTAGCTGGTGCTGTGAAAGCCCAGGGGCTGTTCCTGCTCCCTGAGCCCCTGCCATGGCACCTTCCTCCTTCACCGGGGCTTTCTCCAAGTGTGAACGCGCGGTGGCTGTAGTTGATTTGAAGAAAAATACTCTGATCTGGCCTCAGGACAGATTCCTCTTTGGAAAGAAGTTCTGAGTTATTTCTCATTTTTTTTTGATACAAGAGGAGCTGAGCTGTAAGATATACTTTTTCTTTGGTGTTGTAAGGGTTTTTTTGTTTTTTTGTTAAATTGGTAGGAGTATCTTTGTTGTGTGTTTCCTGGGAGCTATGGTCCTGGAGGATGTCCCTGTGCTGTGAAGGATGGGACATCTGGGCTGGTGGAGCAAAGTGCTTGAGCAGGACAGCCCCCGCAGACCCACAGGAGAGGCTGGGGGAGAGCAGAACCACAGGGCTTGCTGGGGACAGGGAGCTGGAGAGTGTGTTGTCAGAAAGTGTAAAATAGTGTAATTTAGCCCTGCTAGGAAAAGGAAACCTTGAGAATTGAGGGGAAAATGAACAACCAGTCAACCTGAAATAGAGAGGRGTTTTAAAATTATTTCCTCAAGGGGATAAGAAGGGTAATTTATTGACTGAGAAGACAGACATTTGGTAAAAAGACCTGGCATGCATTATTTATGTCACTTTGCACAGAGGATGGGAGGCTAATGCCAGAAATAAATACCCTCGACAAGGGGGGAAAACAGAGGGAGAGCACAGCAGAGCAAATGCAAAGTTATTTGCAATATCAGGAGCCTGGCGAAGCCCACAGCCTCGCCTGGGCTGGAGACTGGTGTGAGCCCTTCCCGAGGACAAAATTATATGGGTTTAAACAGGTTAAAAAGTGAATCTTTACTAAAACTTGCTTTACAGAGGTAGCTGAGATGCAACATTTTAAATTGGGAAAAAGGCAGGTAACAGCGTAGGCGACGGTGTGTTATTAATTGCCTGTGATGACCTTTAACGGTGATGGGTTTGTGGCTGGAGCCTGGTGCCTGCAGTGAGGCCAAGGCGGGGAGCAGCAGAAGACCTCGTCCTCGCTGAAGGACTCATGTGGTAACCCTTGGCCATGGTCTGCAGGGCCAGGTTGCTGCAGAAGGAGCCCGCCCGGGCTGCCGACACGAACGGTGCCGTCGTTGCCCGAGTGCTGCTTGCTGATGGTCCATCCTCTCTTCTCCAGAGTAACGTCTGCAATTAGACTTGTAAATGAAGGCGGTTAAAATATTAATGACTGTATCAAGGCAGTATGTGGAGGGCTCAGTTCCTCGCCGCATTATTAAGCCTGCTGAAAGGCTGGTAATGAGCTTTAAGGCAAGGGTTGGTTTAGGTAAAGCATTTAAAATGTTATGAAGATGTATACTAATTTAATTACAGATAAGGTGGGCAAAACCAAAAATAACATGGACTGAAACAGCACAGTTACTGAGACTTGACTTTTCTCGGCAACTACCGAGGCCATGGCAGTTGAGAATCCCCGGTTTTTGCAATGGACCAAATCTGTCCATTTTCATGTAAAATATGTCACCGGTGCAGCAGCTGGGCCCGAGGCAGATGCAGGMTGCTGCTGTGTCATAGCAGGGGAAACTTCTTCTGGGCTGACCTGCAAGGAGCGTTTGGGATGCTGCCGTTCGGATTATTTAGTTGGGGCTTGCTGTGGTTACACCCTCGCTTCTTAAACTTTAATTTACCGTTTGACTTTTTCCTCTGGATATGACTCAGAGGATTTCAGTAGTTTTGTCTTGCTTTTGGTTTTGTTTCGCTGAGCAAAGGGAGGATTATTATTTCTTTAGTAAAGCAAGCCAACACCAAATACAAAGTCCTTTGGCTATGAAACAGCAGCAGGCTTCCACGTCTTTGGACCCAGTGAAGTAATTCAGTAAGAGCACGTGCAGGTTTGTGTGCAGTGRGGAAAGGGGATCGCTCGAATCCAGCTCCAAGCTGCATGCAAAAAAAAAATCCACACAACCAAAACAAAGAAAAAACAAACCTAATAGTGATTATTTCTTATTTCCCCCTATTTTTCCCCCTTCTTCCTTCCTCCCCCCCTCCCCGCAGGTACTTCAGTCTTGAGTCTCTGGCATGGCRATAGATAACATTTATCTTTGCACAGACTGAGTTGAACTAATTTCAATAATTTTTTTTTCTTTAGTCATCACAAAAGCGCGTTTAAGGCACAGATAGTCTCATTGATGTCTTCTCCATTTTAAGAGGTGTGTTGCTTTCATGAGGCCCATCCTCCCGAGCGAGTAGCTTTTCCTCCAGGGACCCCCCTCGATATTCGGGGGTCCAGAAGCAGCAGCTGCTCCCACCACCTGGGGATGGAGGATGAGGGACTGGGTTTGGTAGAATTAGGGTTATTTTTCTTGTAGAGGTGTTAAGTCTTCAGTATAGAAAATAAGATGTTGGTAGTTTTTAAGAATAAAGTTCAGAAAGCTTCATAATGTTAAATACTAATTTGCATTTCTCAGATGCCAATTCTTAGGTATACCAGGGAAAAAAAGGATAACAGTAAATAAAAGGTGAATAATGCCCCCCGATTCAGAGAACCATTTGTGTTTGAAATGAGATCCCTGGCACACAACGGTTAGTTCAGCCTTGGCTTGTGGCTACTCTGAGTCTTTAAGTAAGAGCATTTGAAGCCATTTGGCTTGAGGACTAGTTGCAGCATGTGAAGTTGTTGTAYCKKGGGGGGGGGGGGGGGGCCGGTGGCTTTCCCCATGTCTGTCCTCTGCGGGCAAGMCTGGTTTTGTGGCCGTTGATGTGGTTTTAGGCATTCTGGCTGCCACACAGGTAATAGCACACGAATGACTCTGGGCTGTCGTGCACGAGGCTCATTGAGGAAAACCTGCTGAAGGAGACAACGGAGGTGTCAAATCCATCTGTCCTCAAACATTTTAGTCTCATCTCGCCTCCAGAAGAAGGATGTCACGCTGGTCCTTGAGCAGGATGTAGGTAGGGACTTCTGTAATTATTAACRTTACATACTTGAGTGCATTAACGTTCCTCCTATGAGTAAGGTAGGAAGTCCCCGGGGTGAATGGATGGGGAGAGGGCTAGGATGGCTCTAGCTGCAGGGATTTAAATCCTTCCCCTCCAGTGCTGCCATTAGCYGGGTACCGCTTCACACCCATCTTTATCACTCTGGCACTGGTGGCCTGGGATCTCATCCCCAGTTTTCCCGACACCTCTGGTAGCCCTGTAGCCGATGGGATTTTGGTGGCTAAAGGCTGTGGTGCTGCTGGGCAGAGTTAGTACGGGTCAAAGGAGACGCGTTCCCCGTATGACCTCTGCAGCGTGGTGGGGTGCCTCAGGGCTTTAGGAACCCCTTGCCTCTGGAGACCTGCAAGGGGACGGGTCTGGAGGGGCGATGAACCACTGGGTGTCTTGCCCAGGCGTCCCCAGAGGTGCTGGGCACAGGGTGGGGACAGCTGAAGGAGTGGGCTGTGTCTTTGGGTGACACATGCAGCCCTTCATGCTGGTGTCACCCAGCACTGCCATCACAGGGCGATGYAGCTCTCCGGGGTCTTCCCACCGGAGAGTGGTTTGGATCCGGTACCCAGCACTCCTTGATGGGGAGAGGTGGGATTCGATCTCCATGCTAGGTGCTGCTTTAGAGAGCATCACCTGAGCAGTGATTTCAGCTCCTCTCTGCTCTGAGCCATCCCTTGATGCCCCACATGGATATGCTCTATTTTCTTCTTTCATGCCCATCTTTCTGCTGCCTTGCTGCCTCTTCTCTGCTTTCTCTCCCACTTACCATCACCTTTTCTCTTCCAGCAGTAATTCTGTCTTGTCCTGTGAGGTTTCCCTGAACCTGTAGTGTTCCCATATATTGTTCCCTCCATGGACAAGGTCTTATTATTATTACCTTCTCTAAGGATGACTCTTGCCAGGACTGATTTTTTTTTTATGGTGCTTCAGCTCCTAAAACCAACTGAAGTGAGACTTGAGGACCAGAGCGTGCAATGCCCTTCTGTGCACAACCCCCAGCTCTGTCCCTGTGCCATCAGATGGGGTATTTTTAACAGGGAGGCACGAGCTCCTCTGAGCTGCAGCCACCCAAAAGCAGAGCTGTCCTGGAAAATCACCGCGTTGTCCCCCACCGAACCACGGACCTCTCCGGTGTCACCGTCAGGGTACAGGCAGCCAGTGCCTGGCCCCGGCGCGGGCGGTGGGCTTCAGAAGGGGACCCCGTTCCCACCGGCTCTCGATCAACGGTCTCCAAAGGAGGCTTTCATTTTTGTTCTGCCTTTCCTAAATATCCCTTTTTCCCCTCAATCATTACCATTTTAAGCAGATGGTGGGCCTGTTATATAACTGAGCAGAAGGCTTCGCTACAAAATTTAGCCAAATCGGGCACTTCTTCAGATAAGACTAAACAACAACTCATTTCTGGGGTTTTCGACCCTCCCTGTTCTACTTTGAGTTTGGAGGATGAAGTTATTCTAGGGGGTGAGATCAATGGAAACCTTCCTCAGTTATTAATAACTCGCTTGAGTCTTGAAGAAATTGTAGAAAAGCTGAAAGGCAAGATGTAGTAAAAGCAAAGCTGTCTGCCCGGGGTTGCAGGATGAGCCCATGGGGTTCAGCATCCCTCCCAGATGCGCGTGCTGTCCTTAGCGGCTGGGGGTGTTATGGATCCCATAGGCTGGGGGTGTACGGGATCCCATAAGTGATTCCTTCATCCCTGACCGTGTAACGCTTGCTTTGGGCAGACTAGGGAAGCGCACTGGGTGTGATTTGATAATTTTTTTTTTTTTTCTTTTTTTCAGGGGCAGTCCCTTTGTTTCCCATTTCACAGGGGGAAATATCTAAAAAGCTCCATGAGCAATACCAAGGAGACCTGCTGGAAGCTCTCCTGGTCCTGCCCTGGCTGGCTTGGTCTTAGCGTTGGCCTGAAAAACCACCCAGCCATAGGGTATCGAAAGCCTGAAGCATTCCACATGTATTTTGATAATATAATTTAAATCCATCGATTTTTGATGTGCTGTAGAAAGCTAGCATTTGTGTGCTTGTTGCGTGCTTCAGTCAATGCCCAGAAGAGTAGGATGTTCCTGGGAAAATGGAAAATCATTTCAATTCAAGGGCATGTTCAAAGCAGGAGGCAGACCAAAGAAACGCAGTCTCCCCAAAAAGCATCAATCAAATGAACTGTGCCAGGGCACACAGCTCCTGGGACGAGTGCTCCCRTGTTCCTGGGGTGTCCAGAGCTGATTTCAGGGGAGCTACAGGAGATTTGGTTCTTTCAGCACATCTCTCGAGGTAGAAGCTTGAGGTTTTTTTCATTGAATCCTAGATAGTATTTTTTAAGAAAGCAGGTTTTAGCACAAGTATAGCTGCGTGCTTCTGGAACGGTGCATGTTGCACGAGCTGCATCCCGGTGGTGGCAGCCCTGGTTTGTGCCGCTGAGCCTTGTCTGCACCTTCGAAAGTCGTTGCGCACCGCATCGGGGAGAGGAAGGCTCGCAGCAGTGGGACTGTGCGGGCACGCGTGCGGCTAACGGGACTCTGACGGCAGCGTGTTCATCTTGCCTGCAAATTCACACCATAGCTGTCTCCTCGCCGCACAGCTGGACTCGCAGCCGGTGCCCATGGCTTCTTGGCTGAGCTGCCTGCAGGGCTGGCTCGGCACCCGGCGAGGAGCAGCGCTGCCAGACCTGCCTCTCCGTCCCCGCCGGCAGGCCCTGGGCTGTGGTTAATGATGGTCCCTATTTGCCAGGCGATGACTTGACTCTGCTTTCCGTGAGGTTTTGGGGAAGGAGCCGCTGCTGAGCAGGGACCTGCTGTGGTTCCTGAACACTCGATATGGCCGTTTGCTGCAGGCCAGCTCCTTGCATCGGTGTGAGCCGTTGCATTTGCTGCTCCAGACCATTGCTGCATCCTTGCAGCTGTGTCCGCTCAGTAACTTCCAGACCAAGGCAAAACTCCAAGGAGCTCCAAAAGGAAGAGGCCAGAAATAGCTGTTCTAGACTCAAAGGCCATGCTTTATATTGGCTGCTTCGGCCACCAGCATCTCTCAGTTACACCCTGACCTAAATGAATTGCTATCGTTCTGCTGGCAGCAACTGCATGACAAGCATGTCCGGCAGCGTCCAGTGCGAGAGCAGCTTCCAGCCACAGCCGGGTCTCAGCGGTCGGGCTGGACGGCCACCGCCAGCAGAAAATCATCTGCATGAAAACCAGCCAGCTAAGTGAAACGTGCTAGCTTAAAATGCTCCGAATCCCTTCCTTGGTGTGCTTGCTGCAAGCAGTTATTAAAAAACCCTCTCCTGGATAGCTCTTAGGCTGGAAAAGAGGGAGAAACTCGCAGAAACCCACTCTCCTCCATCTGTTTTTAGAAGTGGTGTGGCAGTGGCCACTGCCCCGGTGGGATCCGGGGCTTCCCGGCCGGCTCCAGCACCGTTGGTACCAGGCATGGTTTTAAGCACTTTGCAGATCAAGAATCAGTGCAGAAGATAACCAGCCTCATGGTTTAAACTGGGTTTTTTTACACCAAAGAGGGGTTTCCCCCACCGTGCATTAGTACCCACACGCAGCACAGCAAAGGAGTGTGTAATTAAGACAGTAAGCTTAGAAATATTAACTGTGAAATACGTGGTCACACATGCYGAGATCAAGTTAATAAGTGTTAAGTGAACAAATAAAAGGCATAAGCAAATGTACACACTACCTGCAAAGTCCTGCTGGCAGTTTCTTGGGTTTGGTTCTTTCTTTTTTAACCTTTTTTATGAATTACAGCTGACAAGGTGACAAGGAACCTTTTGGAGGATTTATTTGAAGCATAATATTAATATTGCATTCTTATTTATATTCCTTTTATCCACAGGATTGAAAAAACGTACAAGGAAGGCCTTTGGTATACGCAAGAAAGAAAAGGATACTGATTCCACGTAAGTCAATGAGATATAAACCACATTAATATATAATGACGCTGGGGAGAAGGCAATGCCAGTGTGCCAGGACAGGAAGGAAGTCGGTGCATCACAGGCATTTGTCATCCTTGGATCAAGTCTTGAACAGCAAATACATTTAAGCTGTTTCCCCTTGTACATCCAGTGACCAACAAATAACGTATTTTCTCGGTGGCGCTGCAGAGATAATAAAGCCGGTTCTCCACGTGTTTGCCATTTACGGTGACAGTTAGCGGTGATCAGAAGAAAATTACTCCTCTGAGAGTTTCAGCAGATTAATCTCTGCCCAAACTACTGATTTGCCCATCTGCTTAGATGTTTTTAGATGCAAATTCAATTTAAACAGATGCCCATGCAAGCGGTGAGGCCGTCGGTGGCGTGAAGGGCTGTAGGGCTGTGTGGTTGGGGCAGGCTCGGGATGGCGAGGGTGCACGGGGCTCGCGGAGCGCACGCTCCTTCGGCTTTGCTGCGAGAGATGCTTTTGCTTCCTGGGAAAACATCTGGCCGGGGTTTCTCCCCCACATCTGGCAGAAGATGCTGTGCACGGGTGCAGAACCACTGGCGGGGCGCTGAGCCTGGCCCAGGGAGGGCTCTCGGTTGTCACTGATGCGGCTTTTGGGGGGGATGTCCCAAAGCAGCGTGGCCTGTCCAGCCCGTGTGCTGGGGATGGAGCCGGGAAAGGCAGCGGGGAGCCCCGCTCCCACACCTGCAGCGTTGTCCAGGTGCTTAATGTCCGGCACAGCAGAAACCCTATGGGTTTTTTCTTTTTTTTTTTTTTTTGTTTTGGTTTGGTTTTTTTTGTTTTGTTTTCCTGAGCTATTTTATAACTCTGCAGTGGTCGGTGAGGTTTCCCGTGCAAAGGGACAGCCGCCGCAGCTCTGCAGGTCTGGCCATGCTCCCGGGGCCACGGTGAGCCCAGCTGCACCGGCACCTGTGGGGCTCTGCCCGCTGCAAAAGGGAGCCCAAAAATGCGGGGGGACATGGAGCGTACCCCGAGAGGGCTGTGCAGCACCGAGCTGTTGTCCTGCTGGCGGAGGGGGCTCGTCACCAGGAACGGTGGCTGTCCTTCCAGCTGCGGGACAGCCAGGAACTCCTGCTCCAGCCGTGTGTACGGCTTCATTTATAATTTATCAGAAGGATGGGCAGGGAACAGGCTGCTTCACATCTTCCTCTTGTGCTCGTGGAAAATCAACGGAACCACATCTAGCTCCTGCCTTTAGCCAGCACCGTGATTTCCACGCTTGCTCGCAGCAGCCTGCTCTTCCTAGAGGCTGAGGAAGCTGGTGGCACAYGGAGATAACGAATCCTGGGGCGTTCGTGATGGTAACGAGCTCGCAGAAAGGCCGCTGTGGGGGAGATGTTGCAATTAGCAAGCAGCAGTGATTAGCACGTCGCGGGGTCGCATGGCGGTCATCGCCCCGAAGGGTTTTGAGCGCTCTCCAAATCCCCCGGCGCGGGGCCGGGAGGAGCGGCGAGGACCGGCGGGTTCAGACAGACCCCCCGGTCACCACGGCTGGGCCACCGCACCCCCCCGGGAGCCGGTGGTGGGCACCGCGGTGTGGGGGCTCCGGAGCTGCCGCCTGGCTTCTGGGGAGACGTGGGATGCGCCGGAGCTGCGGCGCAGTGGGGAAGGACCTGCCACCCCCCTCCCTCCGCCGACTGGGGCGTCTCCGCAGCCTTTTTTGGGGGAGATGGGCAGGAGGTGACGTTCCCCGCACGTAGGGGAAATACGGAAGCAGAGGGGATCTTTGCTACTTCCAAAAAAATTTTGGGAATGTTTGTGCAAAGAGATTAAATATGAATAAGAGAGATGGGAGGCAGATGGGTATGAATTGGAGAGTTCAATGGAAGGCGTTATTCTCTGCTAAACCAGAGCCAGACGGGCAGCAGCTCCCTGCAGGGTTTTGATGACGCCCCGAGTCAGGCATTAATTTGTGGCAAATCTCTGGCAACGCACAAAACTCAGGAGCGTGTGGGAGGTGGAGGAGCCCGTCTGGTTTTCATAAACGTATCTGTCTTTTCACTAAATAACTTAGCATCCTCAGAGAGCATTTAAATACGGCTGCTGAGCCTGCCACGCCGTTTGCTGTGACCGAGGTCCAAATCCCATAAACTGTTGGGGATTAGGATCCCTGAGGGGTCTCATCAATTTTTGAAATCCATTCAAAAGAGAAGTGACGGTGCTTCTGGCAGAAGAAAAATCTCTAAATTAGTCTGTATGTAATTTTTATTGTCTTCTGCAAGACGACGCACGCCCAGGGTAGGGCTGTGGCCGTGGGATGGGTGCAAGGAGGAGCCAGCCCAGCTCCTCAGCCAGGAGAGTGCGATCGTTGGCAGGAGCACTTTATTTACTAATAAATATAAAATTTGTCATCTGGTAACATGAGAGCAATGGTACTGAGACCGTTGCGTGGCTTTCATGAGGAGCGCGTGGCAGGTAATTCAGATTTGCTGACAACTTCATAATTAAAACCGTTGCTGCTGTGGATTCGTTACGAAAACCATTTCTACGAGTTAATGGGGTGATGGTGCAGTTTGGGAGCTAACACAGCTGCGTTTCTTTCTGTTCTTTGCAGAGGGTCGCCAGACAGGGACGGCATCGTAAGTATTGCACGGACCCCGGTCCCGCTTTCCTCTCCTGCCGCGGCCCCTTAAATGCTAATTCCTCCATCAGCCACCATCAGCATTTTGTGAACCCTCTCTTCCTTGCTGTTTAATATAGAAAATAAATTTCAGTAAGAAGCTACCTGTTTAAAATAATGACATATTCCAGGTTTTCTACAAAATTAAGATAAAGAAAATAACGCTACAGAAACACCTGACGAGCGCCGTGGGCAGAGGGACCAGGTGTCCTGCTAAAACCCCCGGCTCCGCATCCTCGTTTCTGTTCCCACTAATTGGCTTGGGTCAGATTTACTGTACAATGAGTTAAGGGAAAATTGCCAGAACGGCTGCTTCCAATACCTATTTTTATTTTCTGTATTAAACTGAAAATAAGGAGATACTTGTTTGTGAATTATTGCTGCTTTTATTTATGGTGTTAGATAGAAATGTGCCTGCTAGATCTGGGTAGTAGACAGACCACGTCTCCTTTAGCCGTTTGATTTCAAGTTTCCAAATAAGAATGTTGGGTTCAGACTGGGACTGTGCTGGTTGTTATTTCTTGAAGCAAATTCAGACGTTAGAAGCTCACCTTTAAAATAAGAATGAGAGACCCTCGGGAGGCTCGGCAGGGAGAGCGGTGCTGGGGTGTCTTTTACAAAGCCATACCAAAATTGGGGTGCCAAATTGCTGCTTTAGAGAGATCACTTTTTTTTTTTT
>JAYKAV010001886.1:277721-293954 GCA_035582835.1 Phoebastria nigripes | reverse complement strand
AAAAAAAAAAAAAAAAAAAAAAAAAAAAAAAAAAGTCTGCAGCTCAGGTAGCGCTTTAAGCAAGGCTCTATTCAGCAGTAATAAGTAAATAAAATGCGAGGAGCAGCTCGGAGCTGTTCCCTCCGCCGGCAGAAGTGCTGTGGGCAGCCTCTTCTTGCCAGGCATAGGCGCGGGGCCCTCGGGTGAGCTCGGGAGCCCTCTCAGTCGGGCTCCTAGCCTTGATTTTTCTAGGCGGCTTGCAGTTTGAGCTTGGGGCAGGACAAGGTCTCCAGTGCTCCTGCAAGCTGAAGGATGCAGAAATGCAATTTTTTTTTTTTTTGGGGGGTGGGTGGGTGGGTATAATGAAGCCACTGAATGTATTGGGGGAATTGGAGGATGGAGACATTTAGTATAATTTTTCCTCCTACAACATGTTCTCACCGTAACATTTGCAGCCACTGGAGTGGCCAAGAGGCAAATCCTCTGACTGCTGAATAGAGCCCCGTTACCTGTCCCCAGTAAAAACCACGCTTACTCCTAACGGAGCCACAGCTGAGCCCTCCTTTTCTTATAAAACTGCAGTGTGTTTGCTAATTCCTTGTAACTTATTTTTGTGTGGGTAAAAAAAAAACAAAAAAAAACAAAAAAAACCAAAAAAAACCCCAAAACAAAACAAAAAAACCAACAACCACCCAATACTTTAACCCTTTTTCTGCCAAACCCCAATCCCTTCCAGCTGCCCAGCCCTCATCCCAATGAGGCACCTTGCAATAGCAAACCCGAGAGTGTGCGTGAAGGAGGAAAAAAAAATTCGGTAAGGAAAACGGAGCTTGGTTTACAGCTACAAAAGGGTTGTTAAAAACAGTGAGTAATTGTTGTTTTGAAATCCAGAATATAGGAGAATACCATTTAGGTTCAGTCAGGTGGATGTATATGAGCGGAATAGAAATGGGGTTAAATACAAACGGACTGGGGGGAAAAGCAGAAATCCCACGTAACTGCATCCAGAGTCTGATTTTTCACCCTTGTACCTCTCACGAGGCTGCTCTGGTCCTGGGCAGCATCGTGAGGACCATCGGGTGAAATGTGGAGGGCGAGGGCGCTGGTGGCCTGATCCAGCGCCCGCGCTGCTGCTGCCCCGGGACGGTGCATTGCATTAGACCCTTGGCAGGGTGCTGGGGCGGGGGGTGCTACCTCTGGCAGCTGAAGGGAACCAGATTACCTAATTTAGGTGCCCAAAATTGAGAACCCAGCCAAACTTCAGTCCCCGAGCTGGCCTTGCCGCACCGCTCGCTGGCTGCGGTGGCCGGCGGGAGCTTTGGGCGTTTTTTGGATGCCCAAAGCAGACCAGCAAAGGGTCCTGCAGGCGATGGATGCCCAAAGCCTCCTTCCAAACCAGACCCCCCTCGGTCTGAAGCAGCAATAACCTGTGTGTGTGTTTGTTGGTGTGTCGTGACGTGCACTAACGCCGCATCCCAGCTGGGTTAGCCCGGACACCTCTCACTGCCGCAACCCAGCGTCACCCCACGGTGAAGCAATGACACCTGGCTTGCTCTGCGGGCCGTTTGGCTGCTGAATAACAGAAACCGAATCCTTCTTTCAGCGTGTTCTGGGGAAGGTGTTTATCTCCCGATAAATAGCAGCGCTACCTGTGCTCGATGGGCATCGGGAGCCCCCACTGCCGCCAGCTCTCCCCATGGGCTGGAACACCCCGGCACGCAGAGGAGTGGGCACTTCATTTCTCTTCCTTAAGAAATGTTATATGTTCAGCTAATGAATGTTCAAAAAAAAAAAAAAAAAGTCTTTTAGCTCTCTGGTATGGAAGACCTTCCAGAAATGGGAAATGCTGTTGTGTATCGCTGATGGGCACGTGCGGAGCGGCTCTCCGTTGTGCCTGCGCAGGCAGCTGCAGCAATACCCAGTGGCATCCCAGCCGTGTCAATGCACACGTGTATAAGGCATGCTGTGTTCTTGTTTCCTTAATTTAAAACTTGGAATTTTTGTTTTCCAATGTGTTGCAGAAGAAAACGAATGGAGCCCCGAATGGATTTTATGCGGAGATCGACTGGGACAGATACGTAAGTGTCCCAAGGAGCCTCCCCTCYGTCCAGCACTCGTGGGCTGCACTCCCGTGCCACCGTTTTGGCTTTCTGGGTGGCCATTTTGGGTGATGTCCAGGTGTTAGTTGTGTCCAGATACGTATTTCATATCTGCATGTTAATTAAATAGCATAAAACTGCCCAGAAACCGGGTGGCTCCGATGCCGTGCAGGTGAGGAGAGCGCTGCCCAGGCCTGCAGCACGTTGCAGTTACCCAGAGAAAACCCTGGGTTGCAACCAAGCATTGCAAAAAAACTTTCTGCAAAAACTGAGCATTGCAAAATCTTACCTGTGAAAATTGAGCACTGCAAAAATTGATCTGCAGCAAGGCTGGGTGCTCAGCCCCTGCTACATGCCCCAGCGGGTGCCGTGCCAGAGCACGGGTGCAGTTTGCTCCGTGCAGCCCCCAGGGCCACCGGTGGGCTTGGGCTGCACGGGGCTTTGCTGGACATCGCTTCCTGCAGGAGGAAAGAGCTGCTCCAGCTTTCCAGGAACAGAATTAGCATTCCTAATTCTTTTGGGTATTTTGTGCCCTATTCAGAATTCACCTGAGCTYGATGAGGAGGGATACAGCATCCGACCCGAGGAACCAGGCTATATCCTTTATTGTTGGCTTTGCCTCTTGACTTACAAAYTCTAAGATGAGCTGGGGTTCACAGGCAGGGCGCTGACTGTTTTTATTTATTTTTTATTATTATGATTATTTTCCCCCTTTTATTTTCCTTTTGAGCTGCCACTCCACAGCTAAAATTGGCTCCCAGAGGGAACTACGTGAAGCAGTAGAGCAGAAAGGTGGTTTTAACTGCCTTGGAGCCACTGCTATGAAAGGAGGCGCGAGCGGGGTGCCCCGGGGCACCCCAGGGAGACCGGGATGTCCCATCCCACCTGCGGCGGGCGCACCTGCGTGCGGGTGCTGGCCGTGCTGTGCTTTGTCACAGCTGATGCTGTTTTGGGGTGGAAACGATCTGCATGGCAGTAAAAGCAAAATGAACAAAGATCAATTTGCAGCTCCCGTAGCGTGCCCTGCTAAGGGGYGAGGAGGTGTTGATGGCCAGAGCCCGTGCAGGTGCCGAGTTTGTAGGCTGGCAGCAGGTTTTAAGCCTCCTCCTCGCAGCTGGAGGAGGGTCAGCGGAAAAGCAGAATTTCTTCCTCTGCTGCTGCTGAAAAATGCTGGCTCTCTGTGGGTGATGATGGGGAGGAAACCCSGACACCGATGCAGATCACTGCTGGGCTATAAACCAGGGCTGGCTTTATCGCTGTGAGCACCAGTTCCCGTCTCCTCTGCCCGCACACGGATAAAGCAGTGAAACATCCCGGCAGYGACAGGCACGGCAGGAGGATTTGCCCCTGCACGCTACTCCTGCCCTTGGGCGTTTGGGATAAGCATTTCGGGAACACCTAATTCCAACTCTTCAGGGAGGCTTGAGCCTTTGAATGCCAAGGCTCTGCCCTCGCAGCAGAAGGAAACCTTCTTTAACTGTGCTCTACCTACCAAAGGAAAGCACTTCTACTCCTCGAGTGAATCCGAAGAGGAAGAGGAGGCGCACAAGAAGTTCAACATTAAGATCAAGCCTTTGCAGGCTAAAGACATCCTGAAGAGCGCGGCGACGGTGGACGAGCTGAAGGCGTCGATAGGCAACATTGCACTTTCTCCATCCCCCGTGGTGAGTCCTCAGTGYTTCCGTCTCTTCCCCCGGTTGCAAAAAGCAGTGATGCTCCGCAGGGCTCATCCCGAGCRAGCAGGGGGCTCTTCCTTAGGTGCCAATGGTTAAGTTTGCATTTGTGTCCTTATTTATAGGGCCTCATCTATATAGAGGCAATAATGTGACTGCAAGGAGATCTCAGATGTATTGTGGTGATGTTTCCAGTTCAAAATG
Source organism: Phoebastria nigripes (assembly GCA_035582835.1). Lineage (NCBI taxonomy): Eukaryota > Metazoa > Chordata > Aves > Procellariiformes > Diomedeidae > Phoebastria > Phoebastria nigripes. Next base: position 289,999 of record JAYKAV010001886.1, on the reverse strand, counting down.
TCTTAAAAACTCCCTTTCCTGTTCATAAAGCCGGGCAACTGAGATCAGAATATATTATTCCCTTMTTTTTCCCCTTTTTCCTCATTTTTCAATGTGGTCATCATTCAGGACATAAATCGGATGGGTCTTGCCCTGATTCCCAGGACAAGGAAAGCATCTGTGGGGTTTTCCACACCGCTGCTATGGGATGTTAGAGAGACATTTCTTACCCGGGGGGGGTGTGTGAATCTGGGGTTCCTGGAAGGAAAGGTCTTGTCTCCTTAGTCCCTCCCGGTATAAATACCATCACTCTGGCCTTCCTAAGGCTTGTCAAGATTTCTGTCATCTCATCCCAATCTGTTCAGCCATGAAAAGATTTGATTTTTGTCTTTCAGTGGGCTTTAGTGTGGGCTATAGTGTCTATTCAGATGAAGCTTTCTATGGTTTATAATTAGCCTGTATCTGAAGCGTGAATGAATCTCAAACTCTAAGCGAAGAGGAAATAAAATGACCGCATTTTATTTATTCTTTCCAAACCAACACAACGTCATCAATTTTAATGAAAGSTTCTGGGACAAGCCCTTGGAAATACCGAGTCCCTCCGGCACGGCTCTGCTTCCCCCCGATGCTTGGTCCCTTTTAGCAACGTGCACTTCTGGATGCTTTTTGCGCTGTGACCAGGGAGTTTCTGGCTGTTAGAATTCAAGAGTTAGAAACTGCAGTTGGCTGCTTTGGGAAGCACAAAAAAAGAGAAAAAGAGGGAGAAAAGAAAAAACAACAACAACAAAACAAACAAACCAAAACCCAACAACAACAACAACAACAAAAAAACCCCCACCAAATTTCAGCAAAAAAAAAATGGGGGGGAGTTTTGGAGACTGGTAATTATTTGCCAAATAGGTGGATAATTTTGATCAAGAGAGAAACAAACCCTAGAATTTCTTATTGCAAAACGAAGCTAATTTTGGTTTTGCAAAGTGATGGCCCCAGCAGTTTGGTGCACGCACGTGTATACGTATATAATGTAGGAGACAGCATCATTTTGGGAGGAGAGAAGAAAGAGTGCAACATTTTTAAAATGGGATAGGGAAAGCACTAAGAATTTATTTAAGGGACCAAGTCTATATTTGGTGTCTCCTCCTTCCCTCGTGGCTTTTATTTCTGCATCCCTTGCTGGCAGCAGGCCCCTGCCGCGGGGGTTTGCTGCTCCGGGCACCGCAGGGCGCTCGCCCGTCCCGGGGTGTAGCTGGTGGCTCTGGCACAGCCGCGGCAGAGGTGGGGGGTAGCTGCTCCTTGATTCTGCACTGCAACCTGCGGTGTAGGGATTTTGGAGAATCTAGCCAAAAAACATAAAGCGATGTTGTCTCTAGCAATAAATAAAGATCTATTAAGAAATTATCGAACGGTTGCACTCAGCTCCTAGCAGTCCAAAGTTCCTTGATTATTTTTATTCTTACTGGTGAAATACTTGAATAGTTTTACACCGGTATACAAGGATTAGGCTGATGTGGTCAGCAGTTCTTCTGCGCCTTGCCTTTTGCAGGAAAACAAAACCCCACAAAATGTGCATTTTGCTAGATATGATTCTGTGTCTTCTCCGTGGTGTTTTTTCTGCTAAGGTCAGGGGGAGTTTTGCTGTCGGTTAGGAAGGATTTAGCCCCTGGTGAGCACGCCTGTGTGTGTCAGCACCGTGCCGTCTGGATCCTGCCCTTTGGGCGTTGGGTTGGGACACTCTGTCCTTTGCTTTGGGGGAATCCCTGTCCCCGGCCACCACCGGCAGAGCACAGCCTGGGGCTGGAGCCGATGCCTCCCCGTAAAAGAGTGCAGACGTGCTCCGCTCAGCCCGAAGGGCTCAGGGAAAAGCCCTGTGCCAGGTCGGACAGAAGGAACCGTACTGCTTCCCCATGTCGGGATCCAAAATCCGGCGTATGGAGCCAAAGGGTGCAGATGGGGAGGTGAGCGGTGCCACCGCCGAGCGGCCGGCAAGCGGTGCCGGCCCTGCTGTCCGGGAAAGCACCAGTGCCCCGGGCAGGAGCTGTCTGAAGGAGTTTTGCATCCACGGGAGTTTCATGCTTTGCTGTCTGGGTCCCTGCCCTTGTCCTGGGCTCGTCTCCTCTCCAAAACCACCGGCAAAGCCGTGCTCTGGCCCCCGGTCCCTCCTGTGCACCAGCCTCTCCTGGAAGAGAGCAGCGGGATGGGAGATGCCGTGTCCGTAGACACTGTCCTCCCCATCCCTTTAGGGTGTAAGTTAGGGTGCCTTAACTTGAAGATAAGAAGAAAACCGGAGATGCTGTTGTAAACTGCTGTCAGCTGCATCCTCTGTCTGAAGCCCAAGAGCTCAGGTCTCGTTTCTTGAGAAGAAGTCTGAACGTGGTGGTGCCCACGCCGCGTACCGTGCCAGCCCCAGCCCGGCGTCTTCAGACCTCCCGCCCCCTCCCCTGCTCCTTCCTACCGGCAGCTCCTGCCCGCTTCCCTCTTTGCACCATGGAAAACAACTCAGCCCCAGGAGCGGGGGCTTTGTAGCGGTCTGAAAAAATAGTCACTGGGCAAAGCCGATAAGGAATAGCCTTACATTTAAGCACTTAAGGGTAGAAATTGTGCTTCTGACTTTGCTCTCATATGGACCCTTTCAAGAAATGAAAAGGGATGGGAAATGGCCTCTTTCTATAGCTAGCAGGGCCCGCTAACCACAAAGCATGTGAACCCTTTCCGTAAGATGGCTCAGATGCAAGTTTTGTGTTTCTATACGCTCTATCACTCCAATCTTCTGTCTGAATGAATGACCGCCTGGCTGGATGCGCGCACGACTCTGCTTTGCTGTGTGTTTAACAGTTATACGCCTGATGCTTCTGGTCGTAATACAAATCTTTTATGTCTCTGTTATCCCTTTATAGAAAATATCTTATATTCTCATYTTCTTTTTTTTATTTTTCTGCGTTCTTTTAGAGGAAAAGTCCGGTAAGAAATACAGTGTTTTTTTATCTTCTATGATTTTTTTAACACAGTCTTGTGTTCTCTTGTTTGCACGGTCCCTGTTTTGCATGTCTCCTAGAGCTGAAATGTAAAATGCAAATAACAAATCCTACCATTTTGGAAGGCATGATGTTTATTATTCTCCTTCTCCCTTGATTTAACTTAGAGTATTTTAAAATAGAGCTAGGCTGTCTTTGCTTTGAATGTACATAGTCTGGGGGTGTAGTTTGGTGGTTTTGGACAGGGTGTATAAGGGCACAGTTTTATCCGGGCACATTTTACGTACATCATTGCACATCAAAATGCTACGAGAAGGCAGAAAAACCCATCGGGGTTGACGACCTTCGCTGCCATGTTGCCGCTGTATGCAACGGCGATGGCTTCCCCGACAGGACTGGGCTTCAGATGGTTCTGAGCCCAAAGTGGGGAAATTCATCCGTTCCATGGGGTTTGGGTTCCCTCTCCGGGTGCTGCTCAGATCTCCCTGCCTCGTGCCCCATGGCCAGGGTGACCCACCAGCCCGGGGGAGCGAGGCATTGTGCTCCCAGCAGTGGGTGCTGGGGCTGGGGGCTGCGTGGAGGAGGAAACCCACCCGGCGCTGTGGCCTGTGACGCTGTGCCGGAGGGGTGTGATGGGTGTTGGGGGACTTGGGGTGCTGACCTGTCGCTCTCTGACCAGGTGTCTCTTCTCTCTTCCTTCTCGCTGACCGCAGCGGCGCAGCCCGGTAAGCACCCGCGCTCGCTGCTTCTGCCCCTGCCGCTCTGGGAACAGGGATGCTGGTGGGGTCTGAGTCTGTGCCGGGGTTACGTGGTGAGCGCAGGGGAAGGGGAGTGGGGTGCCGGTGCCATTAGCCGCCCCGTTGTGTGACCCCAGGTGATAGTGGGACCTTGTCTCCCCGCCCCGGGCCAATGCAAAGGAGTCCCTGATGATGGGCATCCTCCACGGCTCGACCTGCATCCTTGCAAACCCCCCGGAGACCCTGCCCTTGGTGCAGGCAGAGCGGCAGCGCTCGCCGTCCCGGGGTACCCCCGCTGCTCGTCCCCTCCAGCCGGGCTCCCGCTCCCCTCTCTGCCCTGCAGCCCCAGCCTCTGCGGGCTGGGGGGGGGGGTCTGGCTTTTGCTGCGCGCGGGCACGTGTGCGTTGTGTGGCGAGGATTTAGATTGCTGAAAATAGGTTATTTGGCTTAGATCCATTTGCAGCCCRTCAAACGTGAGGATTTGGGGTTTTATGCCACTTCTAATGGGGTGAGGGTGCCAGTGACTCCCGTAAGCCACTCGCAGTCAGGACGGCTGCGAAGGCAGCGCTGCCAGGCGATGGCTTTACGTGGCTCAAAATCCTCTCAGTAGGGTGGTTCTGCTCCCTGTAGGCTGGGAGCAAACGGGATTTCACAACGCACACATGCAGCTGGGCATATTTCAGTGTACAGTAAATATCACCCTAGATAGGCAATTCCTGCCACATCTGCTGGGCTGCTTTGCTCCTGCCATGTCCCTCCTTGGGTGACAATTGCCGTGTGCCTGTGTCCCTGTGCATTCTGCTTACCTCCTGCGTTTCTAATTCCAGGGGACGATTAAAAGGAATTTATCCAGTAAGTATGTTCTGCAGCCTTCAAAAACAGTAGTTACCGCAGTGCGGTGGTGGTGGTGGTATTTTGGGGAGGGGGAAAAAAGAAAAAGGGAGGAGGTTAGGTTTGCTTTAAAGTGGTCCTGGCAGAAATGATGGCACCCAAATGTCTTCCTTAAAGAAGGCCATATGGGGTGTCCTTGGGGTACCCTATAGAAACAGTGCAGCTCCCCAGTCTAGCTCTCTCTACAGAAATAAAATCTGAATTAATAAAACAGACCTTTTACTGCCAACATCTCCATAGCAGGCGTGGGACGGGACACGTGCGGTGCCGGCGGCACGCCTGGTGTGAGCCCTCCCGCCAACGCAGCGCCCGGGCGGGCTGGGGGTGATGCTCGGGGGGCGGCCGGGGAACGGCTCTAACCCCGCGCTGTCCGTCCTGTGCCGCAGGTGAGGAGATCGCACGGCCCCGGCGTTCCACGCCGACGCTGGACCCCACCAGGTCAGTACGGAGTCCATTGGTGTAACTATCCAACGCAGCTACCTTCAGGCACATCATCCTGATGTGGTTTTTAAACATTTTGATGGGCAATTGCACATTTACACCATTGCTGAATGGGAAGCATCTGTTTTTACCTCCAGATTTTGATCCTTTTTCATGTGTACCTGGATAGGTCAACCCCAGAATAACACAGCAAGTTCAGGGGGTATTTACTGCCGCACAAATATCGCCATCGCCTAGCTGAGCTACCCGAACGTGGCTCACCGAAGACACCACCGCAGAAACATCACTTTTATAACTTTTTAGGCTCATGAGCCAGCCCAACGTTTGTGGTGTTTGGTGTTTAAATGAGCTGAGTAAACGCTCGGTGCCGCTGGATGCAAGAGGCACAGGGAGCTTTGGGTCCACGAGCTCTTTGCTCAGCTGCTGTGTGAGGAAATGAGAAAGGAGTGGAGGTGCCCAGGCAGGGACAGCAGATGCCCCCGGAGCGTGGCCGAACAAAAACGTGCAGAATTGAGGCGCCGATGGCAGTGGCACCCCTGCTTTCAGCTGCACAGCATCCATACGCGCTCTCCCGTGAGAGCAGCGAGGACATCCGCTGCTGGAAGCCGCCGCCAGCCTGATCGATAGGGAGAGCTGGCAAGTGCGTGCTGTGGGTATATGTTGATTTAGGAGAGCAAACAGACTAGTTGGTATGGAGCGGAGCCAAATCTCACCAGGAGCATGCCCTGTGCAGCTGCAGGGTTTTACTCAAGGTGCATTGGACCCGAGCGTGGTCCAGACCTTGACTTTTTTTTTTCTTTTTTTTTTTTTTTCTTTTTTTTCCCCTTTTCCATGCAGACTGGAGTAGCTCTGACTAACCCTGAAGCAATCCCCAGTGCCTCAGCGACTGCGTGGGCACTACAGGGTTTGCACCGTAGTGCTATGGCCAGTGCTGCTGCTCTCCCTTCCTTTTTCTCTGCCTGAAACCCTGTGTTTCGCCAGGTGCCTGTTAGGCTAGAACATAAATACTCCCTGAAAATATACATATTGGCACTCAAACACCGGCTTTGAGTAAAAACCTGAACCTCATGGTGTTCCTCTGCGCTTGTCTCGTCCCGCAGCAAGAAAGCCGGGGAGGACCCCGCCGCGCTGGCACCGCTCTTCGGGCCCCCGCTGGAGTCGGCGTTCGAGGAGCAGAAGCTGGACGGTGGGTCGGGGGACACGGGGGGCATCTCCTGGCAATGAGCCCTGGCCGTGCCGTGCCCCGGGGACGGCTGGCAGCACCCAGCTCTGGGTAGCCCTGGTGATCGACCCCCCCAGCCCTCCTCTTAAAGGAGGGGAAAAACCAAAATTAAAGCAGAACGCGAAGGGCGGGTAGTTGCGTTACAGGCAGTGTGGGGTTGGGGTTTATACGGGTTATACAGAAACAGCGCAAGCGTTTAAGTCAGTTAATTATGTGGTCTTGGGACAGATCCTGAAAGAGAGCAGCTAACGAATATTAAAAATATTGACTTTCAAATGAAACCCCGGTTTTGCCTGTTTAGCAGGCTCCGCTGACGTACCTCGAAGCGGGGTGTGTTTAACAGCGGCAGCCGTTAGCTTCGGACACGGTGGCAGCATTTCGGCATCACGCTAATTTAATTGAAGGAAGATACGAACGGAGCTGTCTGGCAATGCTTTACAGCTCCCCGTGCCCGTGAAGATGTCATCTCAGTAATGTCATCTTTTCCCAGAAACAGCGTTGCCCTGGGGAGGAATAAAGGCACACTTTGCCCCCCCCCCCCMGGCCTTTTTTTTTTTTTTTTTTTTTTTTTTTTTTTTTAAAGCTTTCCCGAAGCGCAGCGATCTTGCAAGGCTTGTTCTCCCCAAAGAAAAACCCCATTCACCCGCCGGAGCGGTTTGTTCCCGGAGAGGTCTCCTCCTCCCGGAGACAGCCGGCTCTGCCCGGCTATGGCGAAATGGCCGCTGCCACTTGTAGCCTAGTTATGCCTTGTAATTAATAACTCTGGTTAATTCTTTTAATCAAAACTAGGTCTGCATGCAGTTTCTCGCTAAGAAAAATAGTGCAAAAAGTTTAAATGAGATATAGAAGAGGTTTTTTTCCCCTACAATCTGTGTGAATATCATTGGATCTTTTCATTTTAAGACTTGCTTTTTTGCTGTGTATCCTAAAATTCCAGACAATTTCTGCAATTAATGCAATGTTTCACTTAATGTAATAAGCCTCCAAATACGTAAACGGCATTGTTTTGTTTGTCAAGCAGCATGAGTGTCAAACTAATTGCGTGACCTGTTTAAAAATCAGGCAAGCTTGTAATTATCTAACATTACAGAAAACCCCCTGTCTTTAACTAATGAGAGGTTTTTGTCACTATTTAGTTTCTTCTCTTTACAAGCCTCAGATGAACGCATCTCATCTGTGTGTTTTGGTATTTGTAAGAAAATAGTTTTATCAATGTCCTTGCATGTGTACTTATTTATTTTTGATTTTTCAGCTACTCTAGATCAGCCTGAGATATGGGGTTCGGTCCAGCCCGTCAATGCAAGCGTAGAGTCCCCAAAGCTACCGAGACCTTTTCCAACTGGAAGTAAGTGCAGGTTATCAACTGAAAATAAATGAATATATACAGAAATCAAATCAAATCTGTTACTTTTCCTCACCCAGGGGTTTTTCTTCCCCTGGCTTGACTCTCGCTGCAGTGCATTAGGGTGGAGGAAAGACAGGGGTTTGATAAGGGATGGGATGGATGGTACCCAGGGTGGGAGAGACGATGCACGTCCTCCCCGGGGAAACGTGCTTCTGCCGGCGTGTGCTCGATTTGGAAGGTGAAACATCTCCGGCCAGGGCGAATGACCTGCATGGAGCCAGCGGTTAAACCCGCCCTGCCCTGGGAGGCGAGGAGTACCTGATCGTTCATGTTAATGATGCAGTTATTTGGCTCGAAAGGTCGGAAGCACTGGTTTCTCTGGGCTAACGTAAGGAAGGGCAACGCAGCCCCAAATCCCTGGTTTTCCTTGCGGTTTTCCCCATTGCCTGGAGCAGCCGGGAGAACTGCAGCCTTTCCTCCTCCCTAGCTGCAAAGTCATTCTTTCCTTGTTCCCCCGCTCCTTTTTCCCCCCTCACTAGCCATTAGCACAACCTATTTCATGCCAAACCCCACCCCCYCAGCCCTAGCACTGGCCGGTGCGGACGTGCCAAGGTCAAGGCAACCTCTGGTCACGAGCTTGCAAGGGGATTGTGACACTTGTGATTGAAATGATTGCCTAATGGTGCCGAGACGCATCCAGAGCAGCCACGATGCCTCCTGGGCTGCTCCTCCAGGAGGTTCCCACTCGGATGCTATTTACATCTGCTTTGCAAAAATGCCCCTGTAAAGCAGCGCTGGGTTAATTAGCCACGGCACTCCTCCTCCCGGACCTGTGCGGGATGGGCACGTGAGAAACGCGGAGGCAGATATGTGCCTCAGAGGCTACAGGTTTTAATTAAAATGTTAATTCAAGTTTTAAAACATAAGTACAATCTAAGATTTAAAAATGGAGGAGGGGGGGGGGACACGGACACACACGACACCAAACAAACCAACAAACCCCCCAAAAAACCTAAAACCCAACAAAAAAGGCCACCAGCAATCGCTCGTCACTCAGTGAAACACTGTAAACTCCCGGGCTGTGGGGATGCTCCTGCTCGCCCAGCAATCATCCCAGGGCTGGTGCTGCTGCCTGCTTCGCACCTCGGCAGCACGCTGCCGGATCCCCCTTTCCCAGGGAAGCGGATTCCCCCGTTCCCAAACGCACTGCCGCTGAATTTTTCCCCTCTCTCTGCTCTGTTTTGCAGCACCTCCACCGCTCCCACCGAAAAACATCCCGGCCACGCCGCCGCGCACCGGCTCTCCTCTGACGGTGGGAATAGGTAAAAGCTCGGCGCCGCGCCTCCTCGCACGTGCCATTGTACGGCCCCGGTAGACTGATCCGGAGCCCGCGGGGGCTGTGCTGGGGGGGTCGGGTCCCCGCGGTTGCGTTTCAGACACAGATTTGGCCCTCTGAATCCTCTTTCCCTTGCATTCGTGGTGCTGCAGCGGATGCTGTAGGCGGGGCGATGCTTTAGAAGCCGTGCAAAGATGCCTTTGACTCCAGTGTCGCCCTGGTGAAATTAATGCTCTCTCCTCCCCCCGCCTTTGATATCGGTCATTTTTAGAAAYGAAATGCAGCGCTAACCTTACAGTCCTGCTCAAAATTGGGAATGACTGGAGCRCTGCTGCTGCCTGGAGGGGCACTGCCCAGTCTGTGCTTACGAAATATCGGGGCATGTGGCACCTGCCTGGGTCGGGGGGCTGGTCCTGCCCCCCCCCCATTCCTACTGCTGTCAGGGAAGGTGGGAAAAGCCCTCCCCGGTCCGGCAGCCTGGGATGCAGAGGGGCAGGGGAGGGAGAATGAAATGGTACCTGGAGTAAGGGACAGCCTGAAGGAAGGGAGTGAGAGAGGTTGCAGCCAGAGGACGTAACGTGCTTATAAGCATATAATTCATGTTGCTGGCAGGGTGCTGTCTGCTGGAGCTGCAGGTTTGGAGGAAGGGCRGGCAGTCCCTGCTCTCTGGACAGGGACACTATGGACACATGCRTACAGAGCACCTCGGGGCGTGATACGAAGAAATCCCCTGCCCTGAGCTTACTGCTCTGTCCATCGATATTTCATTCATGCTCCCATATCTTGATTTTTCTATTTATCTAAGCAGCCAGACTGGCAGAGTGTCCACCTACATATGTAGATTCATCAACACCAGCAAATGCAATGCCCAGCCATGTGTGACGGTTTATTTGCTGGGGTCTGGCTTGCTGCACACTTCAGCCCATGCATCACATAAAGCAAGCGGCAGAGGGCTATTTTTTCTGTTTTAGCGAAACTATATTTTATTCCCTAAATGTCGACCCACAGGTGGCTCCCCCAAACGCGGGAACGGGGGTGGGATGCTGACACGAGGAGCCCGGAGGCCACGTTAGTCTTAGCCCTATGCACGTGGCTGTAGCAGGGCCACGGGCTCCTGTGCTACCCTGGTGCTGCGGCCACGCGCTGCCCTGGTCCTCGCCTCATCCCTCCATTCAGTCTGTGCAAAACAAAGTACTGRGCAGCCTTCCTGGGGTTAGAGAGCTGCTCCAGCCCTTGGGGAAGAGAAATGCAAGAAAACAGGGTCGGAAAGGAAGGATGGAGGATCTGCCGCCTCTGGCTGTGTAACATTTTGCTGATGAATCCTGTCTCCGTGTTGGTTATGAAGTCAGATACGAGCATTGATGTGTGGTAGCGCAGTTAGTGAGCAGAGCCCTAAAATACCTTTATCTGCTGCTGCTTGCAACTGAAATATATACAGCCTGGCTGCTTTCCTGTACTGCAGCACCAGTTCTTGAGGGTGTCAAGCCAGGATGTTTAAATATATATATTTATATGTATGTGTTTATAATGATAAATATATATATAGCGGAGTGTGCAAGAGAAGTTTAGTATCTGCTGATAATTCAGAGTGATGATAATGACATAACGATGTTATTTAGACAATACGTAACAAAGGCTGAGAGCCAGCTGTAAATTTTGGGAGGATACAGGACAGTTGGGTATGAAGTGATGGAGGAGGAGGTGGGCTTGGCTCGCGGTGCATGCTCTCTCATACAGTGTATGTATTTCAATCCAGTGTGGTTCATYGGACGTTGCACATGACCTGATGTAGAAGCTATCTTGCACATGAATTATATTCCCCAGCAGCTTATAAGAAAACATGCTTTTAAAGCATCTCCCCTAGAAAGTAGCTGACGTAGAGCCCTGTAGAGAATAGCGCGACTGCAGCGATCTTGGTTAATGCTAAGTGTAAAATAAACTACTTTGACCACAGGAGGGGACCAGACAGCAGCAGAGCTCAAAAGTGACAAACTTCCGTCCATCAATGACTTGGACAGCATTTTTGGCCCTGTGCTATCCCCCAAGTCTGCTGCTGTTAACGCAGAAGACAAGTGGGTCAATTTTTCCGATCAATCCCCGGAAAACATGACTCCGGAGTTGACGCCCCGGGAAAAAGCGGGGTCCCCGCCAGTGGCAGCGGGCAGCCCAGCCGATGCTCCAGCGGCCGAGCCCTCCCGCCCGCTCCCCTCGCCGCTCCACCTGGAAGAGGTTCACAAGAAGGTTTCTGAGCAGCCCCACCTTAAGGATGATAACTCGGAGCCGGCTGCTTCTCCCAAAGATTTTGGGCTGGGACAAAGAGCAACCCCGCCTCCCCCTCCGCCGCCCACCTACCGGACGGTGGTCTCCTCACCCGGACCGGGCGCCAGCAGCGGCACGGGAAGCACCAGCGGTACGTCCCGCGGCGTTGGGTGTGCTTCAGTGTGGCCGTGACCGCATCTGCCATCCCCTCCCGCCTGGTTGTGCCTGTGCCCGGCACCCGCGCTCCCACCCGGCCGTCTCGTGCTTCCACGTCCAGCGTCTACCCTTGGCCTCCTGTGTCCTCTCCCCTGCTCTTTGCTGCGTGTCGGATGGGTCTGACTCTCCCGCGAGCCGCCCTTCCCACCTCTGCTATGCACATAACCCCTGATGCAAAATTTGGCATAGGATTGCCATTGCTGCCGCTCCGTCCTCAGTAGGCTTCAGGGTGAATATAGGTGGAAACATTTCAGGCAAATAATCTGAGCAAGCCGCAGAACCAGGGGCGTTTAAATCTATTGCAGACAGACAGGTCTCCGCATACTGTCACCCCAGGGCTGCCGAGACCAAATAACTCGCAGCTCAGAGGTGGCACGGGTCTGAAGGGTGCTTGGTCCCTCTCGGCTGTGAGAGCGTGGATGCCCAGCCAGGTCAGGCGAAACAGCTTCCAGTGTGAACCCAAGAGGTGTGTCTGGCATGTGCTGGCTGCCTGGCTTCACCTGCTTCATTATAAATGTCTGTGTGCCCATTAGGGCAAACGAGCTTACACAAGCTCTCCCACAGTGCTTGAGAAGGTGCAACCTGATCGTGTTATTTTAGAGGCTGACCCCAGGGCACTTACTGTACCACTGCATCCATGATGTGCAAATCCCCATCCCCACCAGCCGCCGTGCTGCCGGCCTGCATCCACGAGAAATTATTTTTGAGAGCATTACCCCCGCAGAACCTTGCAGGCACCTCTACCCGTGCCGCCAGCGGAGGGAGGTGATGGGTGCGTTGGGTACGCAGCTCTCCCCAGCCCCATGCCCGACCGCTGTCACCAGCCTCCTGTGAGCTTGAAAGCCCTGTCATCTGCTTTGGGGGTTTGCTGCCTCCGGGG
>JAYKAV010001886.1:261442-277582 GCA_035582835.1 Phoebastria nigripes | reverse complement strand
GGGGGTCCGTATGGGAGCTGCAGCATCCAGCTGCTGGTGGCACTGGTTGGAGCTGGGACTTTTCTGGGAGACCGGCAGCAGGAAACAGCAAGCTTCTTCCTACACTGCTCTCCACCCCGCTGCCAACTGAGCAACTGCCTTGCGTGAGCGGAGATCCGCAGGATGGGGACGTGCCGGTGGCTCTGCACGTGGGGATGGATGGAGAAACCCTGCACTGCCTGTTTGGGAAGATCCACCTCTCTTCCCCAGAAATTACCTCCTGTCTCAGCTCGGCAACAGCTCTGCAGCCCGCTGACACCTCAGCCTTACCCAGCCCAGCGCGGGACAGCGAGCTGTAAAAATGCAGACTGTTGAAATATGCACACAAAATTCGTGCAAATCTTCAGAAAGCTGCATCCCRTGGCAGCTGGGCTGGGTGTGCGGTGCGGACCCGGCACCCTCCCCGCTCSTGCCGTCTCCACCTTTCCGAGGCCCCCGTTGCTGCATCCGGCTCCGGGGGTGTCYGGCTGTCGGATGCCGTGGAGCAGAGCCATCCCAGGACCCCCTCCTGCCTTCGCATCCCACGGGAGCCYGGGCTCGTGGGTGTCACCGAGGCAGGGCTGGGGACCAGCATCCAGGCAGGCTTCTGATTTCATGCTGATTTACAACATGCTGCCGCAGTTTCTTGTTGTAGAAAATATCTAGAGGTACATTGGTCTCCCAGGAGCCTTAAATACCTGAAGAATAAACCTCCCTGGATGAAAGCTGATGTCTGGCAGGGCTTTGGCTAACTGGTGGCCGCTCCTGAGCTGGGGCAAAATGCACCCTTGAAGTCTGTCCTGTGACACTCCCTGAATAATTCCTATTTTTTAGGGCTTTTATTGGGATAAGGAAGGAAAAATTCAAACTTTGGTTCCCAAATTAGGCTTCTAAATGGCTTGAATTTCAGAGTTGCACAAATGAATGGCCAAGATTTACTCCCTTTAAACAAGCCCATCTCTCGTCTTAGCCTTCTGTCATTTACCTCTCAGTCTCATTTCCATAGATCTAGCTTTGAGATTTCCTTAATCTGAGCTATCACCCAAAAAACTTAGTAAACTGATTCTCTTGTAAGTGGGAAAAATAAAGCTAAAGACATCACCTTATGGTCACCGTGAGCAAAACATGCCGCTCTGCACATGGTAACGCGCTGCTGTGCTCCACGGAGGCTGGTAGCAAACGCCAGCTCAGCTGTCCTGCAAAACGGGGTCTGCATCCCCCCCGCTCCTGCCGCCCCTCTTCTCTTGGTGCAATCTCCGACTGCTCTGTACAGCACCAGTTATTGCTGAACTTACCCCAGAAGGAATTTCTGTACGTGGAGAAAAATAGTCTGCTGGGTATCCTCTTAAGTATCTGTTAAAATTTCCATTTGATTGCAAAAAATCCCCCTTTGCAGCAAGGCAGCAGTCRCTGGGACCACATGAACCCCGACAACAGCACCCTCTTGTTCTCTGAAACTCTTCCAGAGGATTGGGAAACGCCTTGTGCTCCCAGCAAATCTGATAACCTTGCTCTTCCACCCTTCCTCTTCTTCGCTTGGACAAAGCTTTACCCCTCTTGCCAGGACCCCTCGTTCCCACGGTGGGGGACCGACCCTGCTCGCCGGCTGTGCCGTCCCAGGTGCTCGTGGAGCCCCGGGAGCTGCGGCATCGGCACCAGCTGCTGCATCATTTTTCTCCTGCCCATGTCTGGTTTTCAGGAAAGCTGTAAGATTCCTCTGATGATAACAATTTTGCACAGCGTTCCTGGCCGACGGAGCCGGGCACCCAGCGCAGATGGGCTGCCCCTGTGAGAAATGCATCGGCATCAGCAATCCCGAAAAGCTCCTCTCCTGTGCAAAGCTGCTGGTGCGGAGCAATGGTCAAGAGGAGCTTGTGCAGGGTGTGCGTGGGCACCCACGCCGGCTCCTGGGGGAGAAACCTTTGCTTTGTGCACGGAGGAGATGGGCATGAGGGTCTGGGGGTGGGCAGCCGCGGGGGGCCAGCCTGCGGCATGCTCACGGCTCCCGTTTGTTGCAGGTTCCTCGTCCCCGGCTCGCCCCGGCACGCCGCTAGCCGCCTGCGGCACCCCCCCGCCGCCACCGCCCCGGCCGCCCTCCCGGCCCAAGCTGCCCCCCGGCAAGCCCGCCGTCGCCGATGTGGTACGTTCACGGCCGCGAGCGGGCGCGTGGCGTGCACGGGGGATGCATGTGCTGGGGGGCGGCGGGTCTGCAGTTGCAGTCCGTGAGACAGATTAACGGAGCGGAGCAAGTCACTGAGAGCAAGTAACCAGCGGGTGCTGCCTGGGCGGTTTGGAGTTTTCTATAATTTGTTCACCGAGACAAATTACACACGGGAAAATGGCTGTGAACACCTCCTGCTCGGGCGAGCGGTGGTTCGCAGTTATGGTAAAGGCAGAAAATGGGTGTGAAAAGGGACCGTGCCCGTGGGAAGGGTCCAGCCRTGCCCGGTCCCCCAGGGTAAAGCTGCGTGGGTCTGGGCGTCCCGGGAAGGGTGTCCGGCTGGGGCAGGGGGGTGCCCAGCAATCTTTGGTGGGGCTCCCCACCACTGTACCGCGCCAGCTGGGCTGCCGGGTTCTGCCCCACCACCCCAGGCTGCTTCAGGAAAGTTGCAGAGAATTTTTGGATTGATGTTATGGATATAAAATTATCCCTAAAGGATCCATAAGGACCTAATGAGCCGTTCTCGAGTGAGCTGGCACGTGGTGGGCACCGCTCCCTTCCCGATACCGGGTGCATTAAATCCATCCCATGGCCCCTGGAGCTCCCGTCCTCCGTGCGGATGGGGACTTCAAACGCCCAGACCCACAAGATGGTGGGAACCATCTGCCATTTTTCTAGGTCCAGACTAAAATGCCATTGGCACTAAAAGAACCAGAGTTGTTCAGTTTTGCACTAACCCGGCGGGGCTGCCCCGGGACGCCAGCGGAGCCGGCTGGCCTGGAGGTACAGAGGGTTACGGCTTCAGGCAAAAGCTTCTGTTTGTTTGATGCAAATGTCGCTGTGCATATTTTCTTTAACCTTTTGTTATTTTATGTTTTTCTACAGTCCAGGCCTTTTAGCCCTCCTATTCACTCATCCAGCCCTCCTCCGATAGCACCTTTAGCCCGTGCYGAAAGTACTTCTTCCATATCTTCCACCAATTCCCTGAGTGCAGCCACCACTCCCACCGTTGGTAAAAACATACAGCACTGCTGTTCTTTCACCTTTCCTACCTCTGAACGTCCTTAAAAGATTCCTGAAACTTTTTCATTTGCTAGATTGTTCTTTGGGTTCACATTCATTAATTTTCATCAGGTTTTTAAATGCAAAAAGGGATTTGAGGGGGGTGTGATGGATCATGAACGTGATGCTGCTAGGGAAGCTTTCTTTGTGGCAGCTCCAAATGTTGTGAAAAATTAATGTTTGGTGAAGGTAGAGGTTATCATCAAGTGAAATATAATATAAAATGTGCTTATGGCCTGTAAATTTGGTCAAAATAAGGTTTTTTTGCGGGGGATAGGGGGCTGGAAGCCAGACCTTGGGATCCAGGAGACGACTAATATTAAATTTCTTTGAATATCTTAAAAACACATTTCCCCTGAAAGTGGTAGGAGGAAACGGGGTTTTGGAAAAGGCTCTTCCAAACCATTAGCTTGACACGTCCTAGACCAGAACAAAGCGCTGCAGTTCTCTTTTGGAGGAATGTCCTAAAAAACATGGGTTTTGCCAACCCCCCCCAGGTCTCTCCTGGGGCCTGAGATAAGAAATGCAAATAAAGTCTGGCTGGCAGCTCCCAGGCTCCACGGGCTGGGTCCCCCGCGCCTCCCTCCTCCGTCCCCTCCGTCCCCTCCATCCCCTCCGTCCCGGCTGCGGTGCACCCTCCTCTGCCATCCCTGCCATCCCACCCAGCTGCCGGCCCCACCGCCCTTTGCTTCCCGCAGCTCCATCTTCTACCAGGAACATCCCTCCTCCTTTTTTCTTTTCTTTCCGTGTTTTGTTCTGATGAGCACGCCTGGTTTGCGTGGCGGGGAAGGAGCTTTGCAGGCCACGGCTGGCGTAGGCTGGCAGATGGGCTCTGCGGAGGGAGCTAAAACCCCAACCCTCCGAAAAACCAAACCTGGTTGGTGTTTGTATGTGCTCAGCCACGGTCCTGGCTGCAACGTTTCCCACCGGCTGTCACCTTACAAGCCACGGGGAGCGGCAGCATCACCACCCCAACACCATCTTTGATAGCTGGAAGATGATGGGATGGCCCGAGCCGTGCGGCGGGTGCCGTCCCCGTGGTGCCGGTGGCCGCGCGTGCCCACCTGAACCCTCCCCGTAGGTTTGCTGGAGTCTCCAACCTGCGTCTCCATCCTGTTGTTTGCTTCATTCTTGAGGTGTGGTAGATGCTTGTACCTGTTCGCCGGCTGTTGGTCACCGTCACAGCATGCTGCTGGAAAAAAAATGCATCTCAAGCAAGGGGCCAGCCAGCCCCGAGCATCCCCGGTCTGTCGGCTGTCGGTCCTGTCTGTGCCTGCTGTCCTGCAGCTTTGGCAGCGAGCTGCCGTCGGTGGGGCTGGCGGTGGCCTCGGCCGGTGCCTGTGGGCACRGTGGCCATGGGGCGCCGGGGGCCACGGTGGTAAACGTGATTTTGGTGGAGGGGAGCAGCCAGGCTGAGGACAGGGACGGTTGTGGGGGCTTCAGGAGGCTGGGAGAAGCGGCTATGAAATGGGGGCTGCGTGCTGGTCCTGTAGGCTGAGCAGGTGATGAGTTCCTTAGGCTCTTGTTTTAATTTTTTTTTTTTTTTCTCTAACACATATATTTTTGTGAACAAAAATTGCTGCTTGATGTTTTTAATGACCTACCCACCCTGAGCAGCAGGGGCTGACGCGGCTGCGGGGGGGTGAGAAGCTGTGCCCACTGGCCCCAGCAGCTCCCACCCACTCCGTGGGGGCTTTCCTTGAAAGAGAGCCGAAATCAGAGCGCTCGGGTCASCCCTCGGTAGAGGGACGCTGAACGGGGCAGCCAGGAGGAGAACCCCCAGATTGCAGGTTTTGCACTTCCAGCTCCATACAAACCAAGTGGCGGGTTCCGCGTTGCCAGGATTTGGCCTGGGAAAAGCCGGACGGGGGGCAGGCAGGGGCAGACGGGGTTTGGGAGCCGCGCCGGGAAAGCCCAAGCATCTCCCTGTTGTCCCCACCAAGGTGGCTGGGGCGAGGGTGGGCACCGGCGCTGGGCRAGCATCCGTGCAGCGCTCACCTTGCTGCACCGGGCTGCAAACCCACAGCAGAGGAGAGAGCACTTCTAATTCCTGGGTTTGTCATGCAGAAAGAGGAAAAGATAAGGTGAAAGGTGTGCAGGGCAGCGGAGGGGCCGGGAGCGGGGCTGCGCGGGCAGGGACGGGCAGGTCTGTGGGCACGGCAGTGGGTGGGGGACTGCTGGGGGTCCCGTGGGACCGGCACGGGGCTGGGACACCCTGACCTGGCTGGGGCTGCCCACAGCCCTCGGCTTGCCGCCGGGTCCGTCTCCACCACGCTCTCCGTCTCTTGTTTCCTGTGGCAAAGTCCGACGGAGTTTGTCCAAGAGCATGTGGAAGAGTTATTCCATTTATTTGTCCTCTGTGCTGTTCTGGTTTGCTTTCGTTGTGGTTGCATGTGCAGTCTAAATAATTTATTGCAAAGAAAGAAGCTGTTATTTCTGTGTCAGCACCCCTTCCGTTATTTTTCTCGTTAAAATCCTTCTCTGTCTTTTTCCGTTGATACACTGCGCTGCTTGATTTCATTTGGGATTCGTTTTTTCATTTTTTTTTTTTTTTTTTTTCTTTCCTTTGCCTTTCTTCTGCTTATGTTATCAGAAGATGATGCTTTTATTGACAAACTGCCCGCGTTTGAAAGGCGCTGTGAAACGCCCGCAGGTACTGTACTAGCAGGGTGCTTTCGAGACATCTGGCTTCGGAGCAGGCGGCTGYGGGCGCCCCGCGTGCCCGAGCCCCGGCACCCACCGCTCGCAGCACCTTGCATGACAGTTTCTCAGTGACAAAAAGGACTGCGAGGTGAAAGGCTATCACCTCCTGAATTCAAAAGGGTTAATTTAACAGCTCAAAAAGCCCATTTTTTCCCCCCTACCCGTAGTTATTTCCACAGCACCTGGTGTCTAACGTGGCTTTTGAGGCAGTGTGAGTGCAGGTGGTTGTAATGGGAAAGGAAAAATTCCAGCTAGGCATCTCCTGCTCTGTGTGCGTGTGTCTGTTTATCTGCGAGTTTTATGTCCTGAAATGCAACAGAAAATACCTACGTTTCATTGTCACTTATTTTGCACGCCGGCGTGGCATGCGGTTGCAGCATCCCACCGGGGAAACGCTCGCTGCTGCTGCTGCAGCACGGCAGAGACGTCGCTGGAGGTGAAGAGGATAAGGCGTTTGCCAAAATCAGTGCAGTTAGAATATGCTGACGGAGTGCATGAGCCGAGAAGCCTCTTCTACTCTAGACAAAAAAAGAGAAACCCCCCCAAAAATCCTTACCAAGCGGGCAAAAATACTCTTCCATCTGGGCTTCCATAGCTTTGCTTTCTGCTTTCTGTTTCCTAAGCCAAAACCAGGGTTTAAAAGCCCCCCCTTTTCCTTGCACGTGAACGGCTTGCAGCGCCTCGTCCCCTCCCCGTAGCGAGATAAATGACCTGCTCTGTGACTCACACTGTGTCCTTCTCTCTCCCTCTCCTTAACCTTTCCCATCCCGCTTCAACTCCTGGCCATACAGAGAATGAACAGCCTTCCCTCGTTTGGTTTGACAGAGGAAAGTTTTATTTGACTTTCGAAGGTAAGTAGTGCATAGCATACCCGGTAACGACTTGCTCCCCTTGCTCTTGCTCTCTGACTCCCRGGGTTTCTTTCAAAGGCTCCAGTCCGGCTTTCCGTGCGAAATGCTATGGCTACTTAGATGACATCGCAAGTTCGACCAGAATCATTTTGATTTGATTTGTGCCATTTGTCCCGATGATCTGTTTCCCTGTTTATTTATTAAAAAAAAAAAACCAAACAAACAAACCAAAACCCAAAAGAATATTCTCGTACCGAGACTGCGGTAAAAWCCAGAGAGCGAAACCGCTTGCACTGCCGAGGAACTTGACTCTGTCAACCAGGGCTTCTTTCTACTCTCCCTCGCAAGCTGCTCGTTACCCTGAGCAGGCTGGGGCACAGTGCGATTAATTAAAAACCAAAGGGCGACGGGTTCTCCGCCAAGCCGGGGGGCCCCCTCCCCACCTCCCATCAGATTTTTCCATGGTGAGGGGTCGGGAGCGTGCCGGCGCTGCCAGCAAGCCTAGCTGAAATGCCACCAGGTTGTGCTGCCGGGGTGGCTGTCGGAGGCGTCGTGGGTTTCGGGGTCCCTCGTGGATGAGAAGGCGCGCTGGGGAGGATGCAGGGGGAGAAGAGCTTGTTTGGGGGCGGATGGCAGCTTCTCTGAGCAGCATCACATCTCGGAGAGGGCAGAGGCACGGCCAGCCCTGCTCCAAGAGCCCTGAGGCTTTGGAGGAAGCCTCATCTCACAGGCACCATGCCAACATCTTTCTTTAAAAGAAAAGAAAAGCGGGGAGGTTTGCTAGCAGCAGGAATAGGTGCTTTAAAACTCGAAGGAAGCGCTTTGAAGCTGTTGTGGTGCTTACAGGCAGAGCTGGGCTGGGGCTAGCTGGGGGACGCCGCTGGCACGGGACATGCCGGGGCACGGTTCCCGTGGGTCTCGCTTTCTGTGAAGCGTGCGATCCGTGTCCCCTCCAGCAAATAGCCGAGTGGCCGGGGATTGTGCTGCCTGGCCGCTGAGCACGGGGTGTTGGTGTTTATGGAGCAAAGCCCGTTTTGGTGAGCATGATGCCGTAGCAGCAGCAGAAGGCAGGGATGGAGGTGGTGGTGACTGGAGGGGCTGGTTTCTTCTTTCCTGCCTTCTTGCYTTTTAATCGGCCACAGCTGCCGGGTCCTGAGGTCCCCGCTCTGATGGCAGCTCCCGGCTTAGACCTGGGAAGGGGCCGGGGAGGAACTGCTTCCTCCCAATCCTCATTGTAGTTTTGCTGTTTCCAGCAAAACAAAAAACCCTTCCTGGGTTTCCTTTCCCAGGTGCCAACTGCCTGCYCGGAGCTTTGGGAAGAGCTGAGCACGGCAGGGCGGGGGCTGGCGAGGGCTGTGCCGGCTGATTGCTGGGTCGAAGCAGCCGCCTTCAAGCGTTATCCCTCCGTACGCGTATCCCGGCACTGCGCATCCCACTGACTCCCCGGCTCCGTGTTCCCTCCTCCCCCTCGCTCAGTCTAGCACCAGCACTGCGAGCGCATCTAGTGTTTAGGGGTTTTCTTGTGGTTTTGCGTATTAATGTTTTTGAAGGGTATATTTGAATTCTTGTACTTTGTTCTGGCAGTGTGAATGGTCTTAGAGCGGGGGGGTGGGTTTGTCCAGGGCATGCCGGCCAGCACGGCAGTAGGGCTGCAGGAGCGTGGCACAGGCTCCAGGCTCATTTCACGTCCTGGGAAGGAGCTATCTCGCTTCCGCACACTGTATTTCCTGATCTATCCCAAAATCTATGAGTCCAACTTTTAAAAAAAAAGCTGAACATCAACACTCGTCTCTAGGGAGGTGAAAGGAGATCTGCTGAGCTTGGCATCTGTAACTCAGGGCATGAAATGCCAGAAGAGAAATGATTTTTTGTTTCTGGGTTTGGGGTTTTTTTTGTGAAGATCCATGGATTTGCAGAACGTGGGGTAGTTTGTTTGTGTGAGAAAAGACGTGGTGCAGCTTTGGTGATGCTCTCCTGGATACACGGGCAGAGCTGTGTACCAGGATCACCGGTGCTCAGCCGTCATCCTCCACGGCTGTATTTTCCACCTTTGTGTAGGGAAAAGTAAGGCAAATGAACCTGGTGCGCTGCTTATGGCTGCATCCAAAGCTCCATAAAGTGGATTTTTTTTTTCCTGCAGTATTATCGGGTCATTTTGCCAAAATGAAAAGTTTCTAAAAATGACTTCTGAAGCAGTCACTGAAAAGCCAGATTTTTGGTGGAGGCGTGCTGCAGTAACTAGACTTGTCTCTCAAGTTTCTGGAAAAGAATTCTAGGGCTTAAAATAGATTATACTTCTCTTTTTACATTAACGTTTTTATTAAATAAGTTGTTTAGTCTCTGAAGCCATTAAGAGAAGAATATATAGGTTCATGAGGGAAGCGTGGAGGGAACCAAGAACCCTGAATGCCAATTACATCCACGTGATTTTTATTCAAAGTCAGATTAGAAATGTGGAGGATGTTTTGTTGCTGTTGCTGCTCAGATGAACTCAGATTTTCAAAGGCCAGCTGAGCCTGGTAATAGAGGTACGCGAGACAAGCCGGTTTATTCTTGCACATACGATTTTTCATTCGGAGGAATGAAGAAATCCCATATATGTACAGAGAAACGGTGGAAGAAATGAGAGATTGAAAATCAGGGAAAAGGCACGTTGGTATGAGAGATGCCTACCCCTCGTTCGATCCTCCGGTGCAGGGTCTAGGCTAAACCCGGCTGCAGTCAGAACATGTATGTTTGGGAGGTGGTGTTTTTTTCTCTCCCAGAGAATAATGATTATATTGCCAAGGATCGTGGGCTTTGCTGCTGCTGGATGGCTAAAGACCTTCCTCTCGCCTTCCCTGCCGAGATAAGCCTGATGTTCCTCTGCTGGGTGATGCCTCCAGCTTTCATCCCTCTATAGCCAGCCTGCATTGATGGTGTTGGGTCTCATCTGTATTTCTGGGTGGATGTGATGAGAATATCCCACCATGTTCGGCTGGATTCGATGCACTGGGGGGTCATTGCTCTGGGTGCGGGGAGCGAGGATGCGCTCTCTGCGCTCTCTGATAACGCAGCAGTGGTGTCTATGGAAAGAATTTATAAAAAATATGTTACCCTACCAGTCTGCAGTGCTGCCCTGTGGCCCTGCGTGTCCCCTCTGCCACATAGCCAGGTATTGCAGCGTGGCTGCAATAATCTGCGTGTTCGGTGGGTTTGGGGAGCTGCCTGTGCCTTCACACGGGGCTGGCACGGACGTGAAGTGTCTGCTCCTTAAAGGGATGTTTGCTGAGTCCCTGATGCATAGCTCGGGGCTGTGTCCTCAAAAGCCAAAGGCTTGGGGTGCCGCACGTTGCCTCCCTGGGGTCGTTAGGATAATTAATGTGTGTGTGGCGATGGGTCTGTCGTGTGGGGGTGAGATGCTCAGTCTGCCCGTCCCGTGTGCTGGGACAGCCAGATGCGCGGCACTTACAGAGCATCATTATTCCGGGCTGTGGCTGAAATCACTTATTCCCCTGAGTCTCTTGAGATGTATGACCAAGAGGGAGATGTGTGGCTGCATTAATTTTTTACATCCTTTTAGGCTACATTAGACATTTGAAGGGAAAATCCCAGCCCCGGAGAGGCTCATCTGTGCCTATAGGAGAGAGCAACTTTGATTTTATACATTAACACACTGCCTGCACGGATGCATTTGTAAGGCGCGAGGAATCTTCATCTGCGAATGCCACATTTTTTCACAATTAATATATCAAAACTCAAAGTGTAATTTAAGTGACAGAAGTGCTTTCCCCAGGAGACATTATGAATCCTGATTTCCTGCACCCAAACCCTATTATTTACTCACACAAAATTCGCAGCAGCAAGCCAGGACCTTACTGTACATCACACAAAACCCCTGGCAGATTGCTTAGATGCAAGGCAAAAAGCAACAGGCAACAGGGCAGCGGTGGGAAGCAGCAGATAAAGAAGGGAGGGTATTATTTTTGAAGATAGTCCAAGCAGAAAAGCAGGAGCTCACCTGAAACACACTGCATTGTGCTCAGTCGCTTTGCTTTTCCCTCGCCCAACTGCCTGCGGAGGTGCTGCCCTTCCCCAGGCTGGCATTTAATCTTGCGTGGCTTCGGCTGAAGCTGGCACACGATTATGTGCTCTAAACAAAACCCCAGGCTGAATTAATAGCCCGCTTCACCTGCCTGATTCAGACCCTGCAAATGAAGGTAACAGAGTAAGGGGGTGTCGGGGTCCCTGGGTAAGCTGCCCCTCTGGAGACCTTTGCCATTACTTTTTAGTTTGTTTGGGGCAAAATAATCCTCGTGCTTAACCTGCTGTACAAACTGTGGTATAAAAAAAAAAAGGTTCCAAAATGGTGCGTTGCAGAAAAATAGATAAGGCTGAACTGGTGGTGCCAGGGCAGGGGTGGTGACCTCTCGAGGACTTTTTTGGGTGCCCGGGGGATCAGCACCTTGTACGTCGGGTGGGCGACCAGACACTAACCCCGGGCTGATCTTCTGGCACTTTCCCCGGGGGAGAGGCGAGAGCTTTGCCGTGCCAACAGCCCCCGCTCGCTCTCCTCTTGGTGGCAGGCGCGGGGAGCGGGGCATTGCCCCCCACGCAGGGTTTCCAGCACGCCCGGGGCTTCTGGCGTACGCTTGCAGTGATGCTTTCACCCTCAAATATTTTTCGGAGACAGGCATTCCTGGCCAGCAAAGGGAAACCTGAGCGTGATCATGCAAGGCTGAATTATTTTAGAGCCTGGTTAGTGTCTACGGACGCACAGCATGACCGTAGAAAACTTTTCCTCRTTTTTTTAATCATCTAAATGAACCGCAGATTGATTGCTTTAGCTTTTGCACCCAGAGTCCCACGATCTCCTCCATAGTTCCAGATTTCTGACGATTTGCAGATTTGCCCTAGCGTACTGCGGGCTTTGCGGGGTGAGCAGCCGTGCGGGGGGTTTGCCAGGCACGCCGGGGAGGAGAGGGGAGCGTGCCGGGGATCGTGGGGGGTCCCCGCAGGTTGGGGCTCCCTCAGGCAGGAGTTCAGGCAGCATTGGGGGGGAGAAACTGCCGACATCCCGCTTTCCCACGGGCAGCCCGAGCTCTCCAGCCAAGGGACAATGAACCTCCCCAGCCCCTCTTGCCGGGGCCCAGAAACCTACTGCAAAAACTGTCATGCAAAGCCTGCCGTGCGGCAGCCCCTCCGGAGCCGTGCCGGGGGGGTGCCGCTGCCCCGCATGCTGCTCGTGGCCGGGGCTCCTCCGTTATTTTCTTTGCTTGCTTTTGAGGGGGGGAAAGATAATTTTAAAATGTTTTTAAAGCCTCATCCAAAGCCTGGGGGACTTTTTCTTAATATTTGCCCATAAAGCTAGGCTGGGGCTCTTGGTGAGCACCCCCTCGCCCCAGCCCCGGGGGGGGAGCGGTGCTGTTTCTCTCTGCACGTAAGAAATGGAGGTTTTTGCTCTGTTGCAGGCTCGTCGCGGGGACCCAGCCCCCTCACCATGGGGGCACAGGACACCCTGCCCGTCGCCGCCGCCTTCACGGAAACCGTCAATGCATACTTCAAAGGGGCTGACCCAAACAAGTAGGTGCCAACTGACTGGGTCTGGGTGTTGATACGGGGGGTCCTGGGGTCAGGACAAGCTTGAGGTGCTGTCGAGGCTTTGGTGAGCATCTCAAGGGAYGGGGAGGGAGGAAAGGAGGTGCTCTGGGCTCGGCACGTGCATGCTGGGGTGTCAGTGCACTGCACCAGGCGGGGGTCCGGGGTCAGGATGCTCATGGGGCRTCCCCATGAGCATCGGTCCCCATCCCTAGCAGGCTGCCAGCCTTTGCTGCTATTTCAGCTCACTTTGGTTTAGGACCACAAGAGGCTCRTTCCCCCGGCATGGTGGGTGGGAAGCGGGGGGCTGTCACCCTACCGTCCCTGGTGCGAACCTTCCCCTCCTGCTGCATTTTGAGCCCCCCGTTTCCTCCCCCCTCGGTCTCTGTGTTCGGCGCTGCAGGTGTATCGTGAAGATCACGGGGGAGATGGTGCTGTCATTTCCAGCGGGCATCACCCGACACTTTGCCAACAACCCCGCTCCGGCGGTGCTCACCTTCCGCGTGCTGAACTACAACAGGCTGGAGCACGTCCTGCCAAACCCCCAGCTCCTCTGCTGGTAAGCCCCCRCCTCGCCAGCATCCCAAAGGAAGGCGGGTTTCCAGAAAAGTAGGGTGCTTTGCAAAAACACATGGCCTGAAGCATCTTCCTTGGAAGCCTGCCCTGATTTTGGGAAGGAAACTCTCAGGCCCTTAAATATTTGCTAGAGAACTCCCTCTGAGAGCAGCCCCTTTGCCAGGCAGAAGAGCATCAGCAGAGCGGAGCAAGCGCTTTGATGGGGTTTGCTTGTTTTGTGCCTCACTCTGCTCATTAGACCTCCTGTTTGCAAAATGAGATGACCTACAGGTTGCATCTGCTGTGCCTCCCCGGAGGTATCTGAGGACAAGCCAGAGATGCGCGGGAGGGAGGCAATATTTTGCTAAATGTGGGATTAAATGCGGTCCCAGCTGGCGGCCGGTGCTGCTGTCCTGCATGCTTTGTAGAAAAGCTTTCTTCTGCCGAGGTGGCTTATGCGAAGGGTTAATTCTCCCTCTGTGCAGTGACAACACGCAGAGTGACACCAACACGAAGGAGTTCTGGGTTAACATGCCAAATCTGATGACTCACCTAAAGAAGGTATCGGAACAGAAACCGCAAGCCACCTATTACAATGTGGATATGCTCAAATACCAGGTAGGGTGTTTTTGGTAAGATAAAACTGTGCCAAAAATGTGTGCTTAACTTAGAGATGTAAGAGATGGTATTTCCCTAGTGCAGAGTGGAGATAACGTGAGGTGGGGGCATGCTATCCCRCTAGTCCCTTCTGTATGTCGCTAGATTGCCTGATTTTGAGCCCAGTACAAACTTTCTATGAGAATACAAGGTATTGTCTCCTCTGAAACCAAATGCAATTACCGCGTCTGTAAAATGGGATTTCTCCCTTCACCCCTATGGAAACTAAATGTTTTTTCTGTCATTTTGGAAGGTATCTGCCCAGGGTATTCAGTCTACTCCATTAAACCTTGCAGTGAGCTGGCGGTGTGACCCTGCAAGCACTGACCTCCGCATTGACTACAAATACAATACAGAGGCAATGACCACACCGGTAGCTCTAAACAACGTCCAGTTCCTCGTCCCCGTCGACGGAGGAGTAACCAAACTTCAAGCTGTGCTTCCTCCTGCTGTCTGGTAGGAACCGCTCACCCCACAAAGAGCTCGGTTGCTATCTCTGCCGCGTCCCTGCCTAAAACAGCCATCCTGCCCGCTGGCTGCAGGAGCGGGATCGCCCTCGGGAGGTGTCTGCGGGTGGGAGCTGGGGACACGCTGGGGACCCAAACCTGTCCTTCTCTTGCAGGAGGAAGCATGCAACCCCACTCTGATTTTTTTTTTCCTGCCATTCCCACAAGCAAGCGGTCAGAGCTGAACGCATGTGTGCAGGCAGCAGAATAACAACCTTTATTTTGTGGTTTGGCTACTTTTATCCAGGGCTCGGAGGGATGCACGGCCTTTGCTGCTGTAGGCATGGGCACGCACATTTACAGCAGGGAAGCAGGGCATGGCACGGCCCCGCTGCCTCTCGCCCATCGCTCACCTGCAATGCAAGAGTGGTGTTTTCCTGCTCGGGTCAAACCCAAAGCCAAGCTCCCAGAATTGCAGCTCTGGAGAGCGGCGCTGGGGCTGCTCCCCCAGCCCACATGGCCTTTAGCAAAATTCAAATGACTCCTTCGTAATTTCTTGTTTCCTACAGAAATGCTCTTCTTCCTGTGTTTTTAGGAATGCCGAACAGCAAAGGATATTGTGGAAGATCCCTGATATCTCTCAGAAGTCAGAAAATGGAGGTAATCTTGCAAATGTGCATGTTATTAACTCTGAATACTTAAATCAGACACCGACCCGTTTATCATGCCTGCACACAAGTCCAGACACACAGACTCCTGCTGGTGCTTGCTATTTAAAGCTAGGAGTAAAGAGCTTTGAAAAGCAGGGATACGTACCACTGGTACTGTTTTGCCAACCGCTTTGGCATCACGGAAGGGTATTAACACACCGGGTTTGGATGCGGTTGTTTGCCAAGTCCTTTGCTCCGTTGACCCTCTCTGCATTTGAAGGCTGAGGCCCCAYGTTGCATCCCCGTCGGGGGGACCACAGCCTCCCACGGGTCACTTCTCCACGGGTCACCCATGCAGCTCAGCTGCTTCATATCGCTGGGGTGTCTGAAAAGTAAAAATCTGCTGGGAGGATGAGGGGGTTCGCCTCTGCCTCCCCCCCGGGGATGCTACTGACTCAGGTACCACTGTGGGAGTGGGCTTCACTTGCAGCACTYTGGGCATCTCATTGCCTTTGCTGGGAAATCTGGCCCTGGGATGCACAGCATGCTTCTCCGGGCTTGTAAGGGTCTCGTGTGTGACTTCTAAATTGCAGGTGTGGGGTCTCTGCTGGCCCGATTCCAGCTCTCGGAGGGGCCGAGCACCCCGGCCCCCCTGGCCGTGCAGTTCACCAGCGAGGGGAGCACGCTGTCCAGCTGCGACATCGAGCTCGTCGGTGCCGGCTACCGCTTCTCCCTCATCAAGAAGAGGTTTGCAGCAGGTAGGTGCCTTGCCGGCAGCTCCTCCTGGGATGGCGGTGTCCCTGATAGAATCATAGAATGGTTTAGGTTGGAAAAGACCTTTAAGATCATGAAGTCCAACTGTTAACCTAACACTGCCAAGTCCACCACTAAACCATGTCCCTAAGCACCACATCTACGCGTCTTTTAAATACTTCCAGGGATGGTGACTCAACCACTKCCCTGGGCAGCCTGTTCCAATGCTTGACATCCCTTTTGGTGAAGAAATTGTTCCTAATGTCCAATCTAAACCTCCCCTGGCGCAACCTGAGGCTGTTTTGTCTTGTCCTATCACTTGTTACTTGGGAGAAGAGACCAACCCCCACCTCGCTGCAACCTCCTTTCAGGTAGTTGTAGAGGGCGATAAGGTCTCCCCTCAGCCTCCTCTTCTCCAGGCTAAACAGTCCCAGTTCCCTCAGCCGCTCCTCATCAGACCTGTGCTCTAAACCCTTCACCAGCTTCGTTGCCCTCCTCTGGACACGCTCCAGCACCTCAATGTCCTTCTTGTAGTGAGGGGCCCAAAACTGAACACAGCATTCGAGGTGGGGCCTCACCAGTGCCGAGTACAGGGGCACGATCACCTCCCTGCTCCTGCTGGCCACACTATTTCTGATACAGGCCAGGATGCCGTTGGCCTTCTTGGCCACCTGGGCACACTGCCGGCTCATGTTCAGCCGGCTGTC
>JAYKAV010001886.1:169985-261128 GCA_035582835.1 Phoebastria nigripes | reverse complement strand
ACTGGCCCCAGTACTGAGCCCTGGGAAACACCACTTGTGACTGGCCGCCAACTGGTTTTAACTCCATTCACCACAACATTTTGGGCCCGGCCATCCAGCCAGTTTTTTACCCAGCGAAGAGTACGCCCGTCCAAGCCATGAACAGTTTCTCCAGGAGAATGCTGTGGGAAACAGTGTCGAAGGCTTTACTGAAGTGCAGGTAGACCACATCCACAGCCTTTCCCTCATCCACTAGGCGGGTCACTTGTCACAGAAGGAGATCAGGTTGGTCAAGCAGGACCTGCCTTTCATGAACCCATGATGGTCCCGTCCGGCTGTGTGGGCACGCCTGGGACTGCCCTTGCAGTGTATTTGTTGACCGTTCAAGCCCAGAGGTCCCGCCGCAGCACGGTGTGATGGGGCTGGCTGGCAGCAGAGGGGCAAAAGCTCCTTTGCATGAAATAAATCCTGCTACCGCTTACGAGAGCCTTGAATTTCATGGGCTCTTTTCTGCTAGTGGGTCCCGTATGAAAGGCAAGGTCTGGGGATCTCCAGGAAGAGCTTTTGCCCCATTGCTGCAAAGAAATACAAGTATTTTTCCTTTTGCCCCATTGCTGCAGAGAAAGACAAGCGTTTTTCCATGTGCCGCTCGTGCATCGCAGCAGCGTGGTCGTGAGCGCGGGGGCCGGCGGAGGCGGGCGGCCATCCCCCAGGAACGGGGGCTGCTCCCTCCCCGCAGCTGATTTCTGATCCCATTTCTAGGTAAATACTTGGCCGATAACTGATGGAAGCTTATGCAAGTCTATGGAAAATAATGTGGAAAATACCCAAGGACTGCTGTGCGTGGAACGGGTTTTAATTACAGTTTAAGGAAAATGAACTAAATCCTGCACTCGGGACATTTCTGTTGGAAGTGTCAACAACTTTCAGCATTTTTTCCTTGGAAAACACCGTCTTGACCAGTCCTACAGTATTTACTTCTAGATGTAACATTGTTAATGGTTTTAAAATGTAATTATTGTATTTGTAAATTGTAGTCATTCCAGTAAGGCTGTATTTTGGCAGTTAGACACTTGAGTTTTAGCATTTTACCATTCATGAAATGGATGTAATTTAAACTGTGGTATATAAATTTAATAGTAGTACTGTTGAATGGCACAATGCTTACAGAGGTAGATTACATTTTGTCAATATATACAATTTAAATACAATACTGATAGCTGTTATGAAGGGGGTGCCTCATAAAGAGAGAGTGAAGTAGAACCGACATGCTGATTTACTTTTTCTTCAGTCCTTAGTATGTCTCACGGTGATGAATAAAAAGCTCTATCTTCAGGTTTAGCTGGTTTAACTCCAGAAAAATATTGCTATAAATGTGGAGGTTCCTAATACAGTCTCCCAGCAAAAAGCAGAAAAAAATGTCACTTCTATAAAGAGTATTTACTTCAGATTTCCACTGCAAGCAACCTCCGTGAACATGCCCTCGTTCTCTTACAGCCGCAGGTTAACCATCAGGAGTCCCAGCCGCACGTGCACAGGCGACGGGCGCTTCTCTTTGCCCCATGCCCTGACATTTTGCAGAGGTGCAGATAAGGAAACAAGCAGGCAAAGAGGCTGGGTAGTAACGCTGAGCTTACAGCACTGTCCAGAAAACTGACTGTTGTTTTTAAGGACGCATTTTCCAAGCAGTCTCCAGATCTTTGGTTGCATTTCTACGTTCCTTTGCTCGCCTTTTCCTTTTTTTCCTCCATTTTTGAAAGCCCCATGGGTTTAGAAAATGCTTTAAAGACACGCAGCCCCACCCCGTGCCTTTCTATTTTACCACTTAGTCAGGAAAGCGTATAGATACAAACATTGGAGAACGAACGCAGCCCAAGCCTGACGCTTGGTGGGACACCCAGTGCTGGCTGGTGCCGGTGCTGGTGCCGGGGGAGCAGGAGCAGCGTGGGGGGCTGCCAAAATCCCGTGGGGCAGGACCCTGCCTCACTGGCATCAGGAGCAGCTATCTCGTGGAGATGGGAAAATGCATAAAAGTGCTAAACTGGAAGCTGTGGGGGAAAAATTGTCCCTCTGTGTTTTTCCTGAGCCAACGCGGGCTCGGAGCCGGGCTCCTGCACTGGGCGCTGCTCCTCTCTGTGCATTGCCTGTGCGGCGCGCAGCGTGCAGTGTTTGATTTCTAGTTGACGTTAAGTCTCAGCCTACTGCTGGCAACATGCTGATAGTGTGCATGGCATTAACGGAGAGGCATCTGCCAAGATGGAGAGCTTGTTTAATGGGAGAATTTGGCGATATGGGGAAAAAAGAAGGAATCTTTTCAAAATTAAATGCAGCTGCTGTTCAGATGCACAGAGAAGCATAGGAGCATCCACTGAACGTGGTGCTGGGGACTTTAGAAATGTGTGAGATGACAAATAGTGCTAATTTTACAAATGTTGCCAGGATTAGGCTTATGCATTTGCGTTGGAAAACTTAGACTGTGCATGTTGGGAAGTGCTTGCTCACAGAGCAGTTTGGAGTGACGTAAGAAAACAGAAATCCACGCACATCTTAAAAGAAAATAAGAAAATCTGGAGATGTTTCAGTTCTGAGATGACTCCCAGACTGAGATATTGTATGAGAAGGTGGTTGATTTGTGTGCGTGCTCACAAAAGGTATCAACACAGAAGATAAAGCACAATTCAGTTATGCAACTACATACATCTTTGCTGTTTTTGAAAGTAAAACTTGCCAGTACTCCTGGATGGAGTGTTCAACTCCGTTAATAATTTTCCCCCTGAAATGGAAATATGTATAAACTGTGTAACCTACCCCTTTCTGACATAGAAATATAGGGCAAAATCTAAGAATCAGTTTTTGCATAATTGGTTCATGCTGTGTACAATTGTTATAAACTCATGCTTCCAAAAGAGATCTATGTCATAGTCCTGAAAATAAGGATTTTATAATGTAAATATTACCAGAACATAGATATTTTACTTTATATTTCATTTGAAAGACAAGGTGTTTACATTAGCATTGGGTTTTTAAATGCTTTTTAAACAAAAAAACCCATAACCCAAAGCTCCCTAGCTCGCCCTTTTTGTGCTGTCCCACAAAATGGAGGTCACATTTTCCGGGTGCGTGTTGGTGCGGGGATGCAGCCCCCGTGGCCTGGGTAGAGCGATGAAAAAGTCCTGCACCCTTTCTGGGGCGAATTGCTTGGCAGACCTGAATTCGATGTGCCGGCGTGTTGGCAGCCCCGCAGGGACACGGCCCCCCTCCAGCCACCGGCAGGTGACAAAAAACAGCTATGCCCAGCCCGCGACACTGGGACCAAAACCAGCGGTTTGGGACAGGTTTTTTGCATACTACTTTTGCCAATTTTTTGCATAGTGTTTTAGTTCACTAGGCGTTTGCTCAGGAGCGTTGAACTGCGTGTCTCCGCTTTCCCTCCCAGCACGACCGCCCTTCTGGACTCCTTTGCAAGGAGACGCCGGTCCCCATTGACGGTTTAGTTTTCCTGCCCTGCTGGTGTCTGAGCAGAGAGGCGGAGTGGCAGAGCGCCCTGGGGATGCTTATTTTGTCAGGTATTTGTCTTCCCACATGCCGTACGAGCGTGGCACCCCAGCATTACCCCACGTGGGGAGGGGGAACAGGCCAGTTGCGTTTCTAAGTCTGAAGTGCAGGAGCCTGGTCTTCTTTCCACCTGGCTTTGAGAAGGTGTCAGCAGAAAAAAAAGATTATGAGCAGCAGCTTGGGACGTATCAGACTTAAATTTAGAGCACCAAATAGGGGCATATATAGGGATGTTTATGCGCAATTCCAGCTTCCGTAGTAGCGGCGAGAGCCCCTGGCTCCAGAGAGGGCACGGGGGATGCGCTGCCCTGTTGCATTCAGGGCACTCGAGCTCTGCAGGCTTCACCTCCGCTTTTAGGCAGGAAAAACTGCGTATCTTCAGGGAATGCATCTGTTTGGTACCAGAGGGCAGCTACGTCAGCAGGGAGTTGAAAAGGCGGCGATCCGGTTGCCTGCAAGTCACCTGCATTTCTAGAGCTAAGCATCGGCGCTCTGTTTCTGAGCGTGTGGTCCAGCAGGTCTTTTGCCAAGTCAGGCTGAGGCTGAAAAGGGGGCTCAGCCCTCCAGCACTGCCCGGCACTGGCACCCCTTAACTCATCTGCGCTCAGATCTAACTATCTGAGAAAAAAATAGGATAAATCAAGGAGGCATTCAAATAATAAATAGGTGTGATGCATGCCCAGAAAGGCTTTAGCTTGGTTATTTCCATGGACCTTTCCCTTTAGACCGTGTCCTCAGCCACCTCTCCCCCGAGGGATTTTCCTCTGGGGTCCCCAGCAGCCGCCAGCAGCCCACGCCTGCAGGGTCAAGGTGCCCGCTGATGGAGCGGGAGTGTTTTTCCCCGTGGACACCTGCAGACTTGGGTCTTTAGATGTTAGGAACAGGAAGTCTTTTTTTTTGCAACTTTTCTTCTTCTGTTTGTTGCAAATATTCGCAATTCTCTTATGATGCTCCTCACAGGAGATGTCTCAGACCAATTTTCTACTTTGACAATATTTCTTAATAACTATGAAATTGCTCAATAGTACGAAATGCTACCAAATAATAAGCTTTTCATTTGGTGTTTGCATTTGTTCTTAAATATCACTCCCCTGTTATAAAGCTGCTTCTTATTTTTGCTGTAAGGCCACTCTCCATTAAACTCCTATTCCTGCCCAGCTGGTGTGAGTTCTCAGTGCGTACGTGTGTGGCTTCACTCGCAAAAGCTTTTTCACACGAAGCGCGATCTTGTACCGAGGAAGTTACACGACTGCGCGCTCCTCCCRACGCAGGTTGGGCTTAAAGATGTTAGTGCTGTTATTTGGTATTTCAGTTAAATTAATTTTGTCTTCAGTATGGCCTTTCAGGATTTGTCTATTAGAGGTTTTTTAAAACATAGGTGGGGGAAAAAAAAAAGTTTATGTTAAAATGACATCCCATTTTGGCCCGGCAGGGAGGGGATGGGGAGGGGAGGCAGTTTCCCAGGCAGGCTGCAGGCACCATCACACCCTCGCTGCGGGATGCTGTCGGGGTATCTCTCACGGCAGTGCCCAGGGTTTGGGCTGCATGGGGAACACCAGAGAAATATGCTGCTTAAACTTACCATTTTGAAGCCACGCACACCCGCAGGTGAGACCCGTCTGCCTTCTCCTTTTAACRTGATCACAGAGACCCGGGGTAGTTGTTTAGCACCCAGTCGTAAAAATTGGTCAGCTCTTGCACGGGTGATTATTTTCCCACCGAGGTCCCTGCTGAGACCTCGCTGTGCTGCCCACCCCACCACAAGTCGTACTTGTGTTCGTTTACCTAATTCCGTATGACCCAGACCATCCAGCGATGGCACTCTGTCGAACCGCAGCCATACCCCAGCAGCCACCGTGCAACCCTTTCAGTGCCGCTCTCCRAGATTCCTGCAGCACGAGCATCACATAAAGAATCACTGCTTCACTTTCTCCCAGCAGAAKCATTTTTAAATGGCTGGACTGCAGTGAAAAGGTGACATATTTTTAAATGACCCGAGAGAGTCAAACATCTTTTACTAAAAACGTTCGGCCCTCCTCGGACCTCTCCCTCGGCTCCCCGACTCCTTTGGCAGCGGTGTGGTTCCTGTGCCCACCATGCATGTGGTACAGTTCTGCGTCGCAGAGGAATCCTGCTCCATTTTACCTTTTTTTTTGGAAATATGGCCCACAGGTCTGTTACCCAAACACCCAACTTCTCCTTGAGAAAGCCACTTCAATACACTGAATTTTTCCCTACCCTTTTGTTGGTTTTACGTGAAAATGTCTTGGGTAAAAAACTTAATTTTGA
Source organism: Phoebastria nigripes (assembly GCA_035582835.1). Classification (NCBI taxonomy): domain Eukaryota; kingdom Metazoa; phylum Chordata; class Aves; order Procellariiformes; family Diomedeidae; genus Phoebastria; species Phoebastria nigripes. The sequence continues at coordinate 255,305 of JAYKAV010001886.1, read as the reverse complement.
AGCTTACCATGACCAAAATACGTAACATCATCACATTGTACTTTCCTGGTAAGAAATTACCATCTCAAAGATTTCATTTCATAGCCAGAATTCTTCTTTTCTTCTTTTTCTCACAATTTCCCAAGGAAAGTAATTCTTGCAGAGCCGGGGATTTTTTATGATCATCAGTATTTTAATTCTTATTTCACTGCAAGGCTAGAAAAAGATCTGCAGAAATACCCCCCACCTCCTGCGTGACCTCCCCTATCGCTTTAGGAGGGACTGCAGATAACGCTGCTGACAATTGTTCTTAAAATCGCAAGCGTTAGTGTGGCGATGCTCTTCAAAGGTTTGCACACAAGCAGGACTTCACTACAGGCCAAGCGGTATGTGACAAAACATGGCAGGTTTTAGCGAGGCGTTCAGAATATCTTATTCCTCTGTTCAAAATCTCTCTCTTTCTGGACAGAGGGCGAATCGCTGCAGACACGCTGTCCTGCTGTTGGGTTCGTAATCCACGCAGGAGGGGTTTTCCACTCCAAAACGCTCTAAGGTTGATGAAATCACCCAGTTGCTTTGACGGCATAAACCGTATGGAAACAGTAGTCGTGGTCTGAGAGAGGAATCGAGTCGGGTTGTGGTTTGAAGCGCTGGTCCTGCGGCCACGGGCTGGTGGGTGGAGGGCACAGGGTGCAGGAGAACCTCGCCGTGACACCTCTGAACCCAGAGGAAGCCCCAGAAGTGAATTGGATTTCCCAGGGTATCGCCCTGTATCATTTTATGAACTCCCTCGTGTATAAAATGTTTATAAATATTTGTGGATTAAGATACACAGGTCTATTTTTAAGATTTAAGTTAAATAAGTTAATTAATGGCTGGCCTTTTTTGCCTAAACGTGCAATGAGATATATTATACCTTTAGTCTACGATGGCCTAGGTACTGCTTAGTCTGTGATGAAAACTTTGCTGCTTACCTACTGTTCTCAGAGAAAAAACTGTAAAAGACGTACAGGTTTGTTGCACACAGACTATTGCAGCAAAGCTTTGTATTTGACCACTGGTAATATGAATGTGTTGTATTGACTTGTTGAAGATAATCATGAAACAACATATTTTAAATGTTACTTGCCTTATAGATTAGAATACGACTATGTGGATATCATTTTTGTAAATAATGTTTTTTATAAATGTCTCTCCTCCATTCTCCCCATCACCCATTTCACAAAATCTTGAATATGCAATTATTTACCATGCATAATGTTGCAACAAATAAATCCCCACGTCAGAACAAGTTTATTAATTCTATACATAAGAACCACATTAAATACCCGATTGAGTTGCAATTTAAATGTGATTTTTTTTTTCCCTTGAAAATAAACAAAAACCGTAAAACACTACTTTCTCCGAGTGAACTTTGCTTGCACGTGCAGGAGCACCCAGAGGAGCCGGGCAGAGGTATCAGGGCCGTGTCCCTGCCCCAAAACATCATTGCTGCTGGAGCTAGGAGCAGCTTCCCGGCCTGGGGATAGGTCGGGGTTGGCATGTGGGGACATGTGGGGATCCACAGGGACCATGGGGACGGGTGGAGCATGAGGGGATGTATGGGGGCTCTGGGGACATGAGGGACCATGACTGTGGGGGCTTGTGGGGGTTGAGGAGACCCATGGAGGCCATGGTGACATGTCAGGGCTGTGGGGACATATGGGGGCTGTAGGCACACGTGGGGACCTGGGAGGCCATGGGTATCCATGGGGGCTGTAGGGACACGTGGGGACCTGTGGGGTCCATGGGGATCCACAGGGGTCATGGGGACCAGTGTGGGCTATAGGGACCTGTGGGGACCTGGCGAGGCCATAGGGACACATGGGGGCTGTAGCCACATGTGGGAGGCCATGGGACATATGGGGGCTATGGGGACCCATGGGGGCCATAGGAACATGTGGGGACCTGTGGGGTCCATGGGGATCCACAGGGGTCATGGGGATTGTGTGGGCTATAGGGACACGTGCGGACGTGCTGGAGGCCATAGGGACATGTGAGGGCTACAGGCACAAGTGGGGGCAAAGGGGACCCATGGGGGCTATAGGGACCCGTGGGGGCTGTAGGCACATGTGGGGACCTGTGGGGACCCATGGGGGCCCTGGGGACACGTGGGGTCTGTGTGAACCCATGGAAGCCATGGGGGCCTGTGGAGGTTGCAGGGACCCTCAGGAGCCACGAGGACGTAAGGGAGCTGCGGGGACACGTGGGGACTGTGGGGATGCACGAAGGCCACAGGGGCCCACGGGGACTTGCAGGGGCCCGTGGAGGCCATGGGGACACATGGGGACCTATGAAGGCCATGGGGACTTGTGGAGACACATGGGGGCCATGGGGGCCCATGGGGACTTGCGGAGACACATGGGGGCCATGGGGGCCCATGGGGACTTGCAGGGACCCATGAAGGCTGTGAAGACACGTGGGGGACTTGTGGGGACCTGTGGAAGCCGTGGGGACATGAGAAGGCACATGCAGGGACCTGTGGGGGTTACAGGGACATGCAGGGACCCACAGAGCCTGTGGAGGCTGTGGGGGCCGTAGGGACACACAGGACCCACACAGGCTGTGGGGGTCCGTGGGGCCTGCGGGACACAGGAGGTCCGTGGGGACCCACGGAAGCTGTGCGGAGATGGAGTCGGGGRCGGGCACAGCCGGCAACCCCACGGGCTGGGCGGGAATGCGCAGGAGCGGGAGGACGGCGGCCAGCGCCGTCCCGCCGCCGCGGGACGGCGCTGGCCGCCGCCTTCCCGCCCTTCCGCCTCCCCTCAGCAGCGGTGCGGGGATGCATGGCGGCGCGGCCGGCAGCGACCCCCGCTCGGGTAGGTCCCAGGGGCGGGCGCTTCGGGGCGGGACAAGGGGACCTCCGAAGCGCCTTCCTCGGGCTTCAGCGCGGTGGGTTTTCCCTCAGAAAACCGTGTTTAACCTCACCGTCTGCCCCTCAGGTCCCCCCAGGCGCTTCCCGGTGGCGGCGGTGGATGATATCCTGAAGGATGTGCTGGGGAGCTACCTGAGGGAGCAGCCCTACGAGCCGGCCCGGTGCAGGGACATGGCGAAGGACATCGCTGAGGTACCGCTATGAGGCACCGCTATGAGGCGGCCATTTTGTCCTCACGCCTCGACGGCGTGTCAGGGAGGTGGCTGTTGCGGCAGGGAGGTCCCCAAATACAAAGTGTAAAACAAATGCTGGAGGAGGCCGTCAAGATGCACCAAGGGTTGGTCTGAGACGAGTGCAGGCTTATACGAGTTAATGATGAGGTTTGTTCGAGCAGCGGTGGCTCTGGCCAAGCACAGGGTTCAGTAAAAACTCCGTGCTGTGGTTGCCCTGTCCAGAAATGCCATTAATAATTTTGAAGTATGTATCAGACCTTTCCGAAATAGGCCAGTTACGGTAGTGGCTGAATTCTGCACAGCGACACGTGTGTGAGCTCCTTGTCGGTTAAATGCAGTCTTGCTGCTGATGCTGCTGAGAAAAGATGGTCCTGACCCTTTAGTCTTCCAGCTGATTCGGCCCAGAAGAGCTGACCGGCATTAAAAAAGCGGTACTGTCTGCTCTTCCTTTCCCCCCTGTAATCAGCAGGTAACTATGAACACATAGGGAGGAGAACATGATATTCACGTTCAGTAACTCTTTACTTAACATCTGTGCTAGCATTTCAGTAGTCCAGCAGGAAGATGTGCCTGTTTTTAGCAGATAGAAGTGTTTGTTCTCCTGCGAAACAACCACAGCAGCGTACATGCCACCTGTCCGGGGGGCTGGGGGTGTTTGCAGTAGATGTTTCAAATGCTGCAGTTCAAAGACTGTCATCGGGATTGTTGCAAGGGCTCTGCAGTGCAACGCTTGCCCTTGTCTGTCCCAGAAAATCCTGAGCATCCCCTATAAAGAGAGCTCGCCACTTGTGTCTAAACGTGTTTTTCTCTTGCAGGTTATTAAAGCTCGGGTAAAAGACCTTATGATACCAAGGTACAAGATTGTTGTGGTGACACATATTGGGCAGCTGAATGAGCAGAGCATGCAAATCGGAAGCAGGTGCCTGTGGGATCCTGCGAGTGATACGTTTTCGTCTTATGCGTTCCAGAACACTTCACTGTTTGCTCTTGCAAATGTCTATGCTGTCTATTTTGAATAAGGAGGTAGTTGAGTTTAACAGCAGGAGAAATGAACATTCAGCCTAACTCTTCCTGTTTCTGTTGCTGAAAACGGTTGTGAAGGACCAAGGCAACTTTCACCTGTTTTGAAATGTGGTTACTATAAGCCTTTTGGCGGTGAATGTAATAATTGTATTTCCCAGAGCTTTCTCTGGGAAGTGATTCTCTGTGAAATGCTGTTTTGCACCTGATTCTGGCTGCTTTCAGAACTGGGTATCCCTGTAATACTTTTTTCTCCCTGAATTTGTTCTCGCTATGTGATCCCCAAGTAGAAACCACATTTTTGGAAAGTAAAACAAAAGCATTTTAAAACTGTCCCCATTAAATGGCATTTGCGGGCAGCTAAGGGCGTGCTGGGCCCCGTGGCCCCGGCGCCGTGCACAGGCTGTATTGCAGATGCTGCATCCCATTGAGCCGCAGTAGCTGGGTGCTTCGAGTTACCCTGCCCTGCCTGCGGGACAGAGGGATCCCTTCAGACCTTCCTGCCAGCCGCAGAGGTGCCCCGGGTGGGCTCTGTGGTGGGAGGGCAGCAGGGAGTGCGAGAGTCGGGAGCTTTGCTCGCCGGGGGCCGGCCTGGCTGCCCCTGAGCCCCAAGAAGAGCCCCAAGTGCAGAAAAGGTGGCCAACAGAAGGTGGTTAGTTCTGCTTGGAGAAGGGCAGCTCTGTCCCATAGTGCTTGAAATCAAGTGAAAAATGTCTTCAAATTACAAATTGCTTATTTTATTACATTTTATGTGCAAAGCTGAAACTAGAACAGTAGTTAGATGGGAAGAAATATTTGTACTCGTGACCTAAAGTTTAACTCTAAACCGCTGTGAACACTTTGTGGAATCCAGACAAACCAACCTGAACCGTCACTGCAGCCGGTTGCTGGTTTGCACTACGACATTTAACATTCAGCCTTTACTCCCTAGTGTACTCCAAAGAATACAACAACAATTAAATACAACTGAAATAATTGTGTTTTATGTCATGATTATTTTAATACATGAAAGGTGCGACACTGAACCTCGGCATCTGCTGCGTTTTAGCACAGCGAACTGATTTCTCTCTCGCTGCAGCCGACACTGCAGCAGGATGTGGTAAGCAACTTGGCTACCTCGCGCTTTTTTAGCATAGACGTTTCCCTGGTGCGTTGCACGTCTCGCTCTCTCTCAGGCTTGATGCTGTGGATTTCTTCGCTGTCAGTCTCCAGCTTCTGCTCTGCGTACGTCGAGGAGTCGGCATAACCGTTCTCTTGTGAGAAAGGCAGGGGATTTTCACTCTCTGTCGCATAAAAATTAGAAGCTAAAWATTAGAAGTCATGGAACCATGAGTAGTTTATAATACTTACCTTTACTAAAAGACAGACCAGCCTACAGCCAGGGAGCTGACAGTATTATCCTCTGTGTTTCTGATGTGAACAACYGAGGTGCACCAGATCGCTGACTTTCACCAGGGCAGTATTAAAATAGATACGCGAGGTACACATTCTGTGATTAACACGTTAAAACCCCAGTAATTTATGGATTTATTTTGAAGAGTGTTCTTTGTAGGAATCAGTCTTATCAGCCTTATGAGTCTTACACTGATGTATTTGCTTCGAAGGGTAAAACCGTGATTTGATGAGCCAGTGGCACTTGACCAGCATGTTAACCTGGAACTGCTTGTGGGTTTCCTGAAATGCAGATGTTATGTTAAGGCATCAGATACCCCACAATTTCAAAGTTCCTGGATGTTCCCACTTAAATTACGCTTGCGATTTATGTGCATTTTAAATACCACAGCACAGTCGGGCACTGCCTTGTGGAGTTCATAAAGGTGTAGTAGTTATCTCGCTTAGTTTAGCAGTGGGGGTTTCCTCTCCTTTAACAGACTCTCGGGCAGGGTGTTGCAGGTGGCATCGCTCTTTATGTTGGATTAAAGCTGCTGCTACAATAGAATTTTCAAAAAAGGCAGATGTTACTGCATGGAAAGTGTAGAAAGCCTCTGTTCCTGTCATCTGCCTCGTTTATTTTCTTTTTTCTAGTTCTTTCAACCTGTCGGAGTACAAATTTCTAGCAGTGCATGTAATGGCTGAATTTTCTGACTCTATCTAAAAATGTGCTAATAAATATAAATATATACAACACCATGTGAAGACACTTAAATTGCAGAGTATATATTCAACATACTTTAATTATAATTTTCTTAAGTTGTAATAAAGTTCCTGGTTTCTAGTGGGGAAAACGGTGTGTCCTACTGAAGATAAAGGTAAAAAACTTGCGTTGACGGCAGCAAAGCTTGTCTCTGGCTTTTAAAGTGGCACGGCACAGAGGTTTTCAGTGATAGCCTTGGGCTTAACTCATGGTTCCTCAGGTTGACTTGGAAAATCTCAATCTCAATGTTATTTATTTAGCAAAATAGCACACTCAGCTAAGCCAAGCAAGCTGCCAGGAAACAAAACACGTGAAGTTGCACCACTTTTGCTGTCTGAAAGCAAAGCCCATGCTGTTCGTGCCTGAGATGCACCTCTTTAGGGGAGCAGCAGAAATGGAGGACGCAGCCCTGCCAGGAGGTGCAGCCCACAGGTGATTTAGTTCTGAATCCCCTCAGATTTAGGCACACCTTGCAGGGGCTGATAAGCCTGTAATGCATTAATTAGTACTTACCAAACAGGTAGTGATAATCAGTCAAATGCCTTTTCCACCGAGAGCCACCGCAGGTGAAGACGATGGCTCTGACAAAGTCTCTCCCACAGAGCTTCACGGTTTTTCCTTCACCTCTTCCTTCATGTGCCGCAACCAGGAGAGCGAGCAAGGCCAGCGCCAGCACCGTGCCCCTCATTCTGCCGGCGCTGTGCTTCGAGGCTGGCTGTCGGCAGGGCAGAAGGGATCGGCGCGGCCGAGGTGGGGAGTTCTGCTGAAACCCTCTCATTTATACTGACAGCCCATCCGCTCCACTGAGTAACGGCTCATTCTGAGGGTGACTGAATGTTTGCTAAAAACAAGTTAATCACTTGTTTCCGGTAATGTTTTAAGTGCTTTGGGATTTGTGCTGGGATTTCGGTCAGGTATTAAAGACTTCGTAAGACTACGTAACAGCTTTACTATAGGAACATATGTAGTATAACATGTTTATAGGGTACGGGCTTAGATCAATACTGTTAATGTGTATGTTCTGCAAAAATGAAAGGGAGTTTATTACATGATTTGTAGATAATGGGTTTTGTCTCTGTGTGTTTCCCACACAGCTGTGCTACCGCAGCCTGTTGCCCAGTCATGCCTGTTATCACAGTTTAAACAACATCAGGTCTTTTTCTGTTAGTGATCCCAAACTAAAAGGGAGTTAACAACTTCCAGTGATGTCTGCAGTTGCGCACCTCTTCGTTACCCCTGCCTTATTCTGTTGCCAAGCATCCCCTTGTCAAGCTGGCAACTGCACGCGCTTCAGAGGAATCTGTTGGTGCCGGGCGGTCACTCGGGAGAAAATCACGTACTGAGGGGTTTTTGTGGCAAGTGTAGGCACCCGAGCCTGCAAATGCCTTGCTATGATTCCTAGCGTGCTATGTGATAGGACGCGATCCTGCAGCACACGGAGCATTTGAGCACAGTGAACTCGCTGTAACAAACTGTACAGAGCAGCGCAGTTGTTTGACAGCTTGTGTCCATAGGTGTTTGCCTCGCAGATAATACCTGGGTGCAGTGGAGTAGCTCCACTGCAGCTGCACGGCTCGCGTGTCTCTGCAGCGAGGCCTGTGGATGGGGCCCTTGTCCAAAAAGGCATAGAAAAGAGAGGGAGATGGCTCTAAACAAAGCACAGAATAGCTACAGATCAGCATCCAGGCCGTCCTTTTCCTTTTGATAGTATCTGCAAGACAGCAGCGGGTTCACTGAAGCAGCGCGGAGCAGCGTTACTGTGCTGTGGGACCAGAGGTTAGTAGGTTGGTTATGCTGCCGTGGGATGTTGTTGGCTGCAGTTGCTGTAAGCTTCTATAAAAAATTCTTGCAATAAAATGCCTTAAGGAGAAAATTTGTCAATTACAAGGTCAGAAATTCCATGTTTAAGAACAAAATACATGAGGAACTTTGGTGATCTTTAGCACTTCCTAGCACTACAAGTGCTTTCCAGCACCATAATGTTACAGTTAATTAGTTTACACTATGTGCAGGGTGAATTACGATGTGTTACAGCCTTGACAGCAAGCTCGTTTTTTACCAGTAGCATCAGTAAGTAAACAGTCCTGACCACCGATGGAAAATATATGGTGTATTTTGTTCAGATTTGTAATAATGGTTAACACATGATTCACCTTAATGGGTGTCTTTCTTTGAAATGCACAAAGATTAATTTTATGTCAAGGGTAAGCTTGCATGTTCACTGTAAAATGTGCAAAACACAGCAGGAAGTGAATGTTAATGCATCACAAATGATCTTTAACGTCACTGATGTGTTTAAATGTTGGACGTTTATTGTCAGGCTAATGAGAGAGTCTGAACGTTCTGTATCTATAAAATACATGTCTCGCTACATAACGCTTTCAAGAGCAGGCAGCTATTTCCTCCGTCAGTTGGCAGGCAGGGCGCTTTACTGCCAAGCTTCTGTATCGCCTCGCTCCTGGGACGGGGGATCCCTGCTGCACTGATCAGGCAATAGGGCTATAGCCTAGATCTTATTCTTAATTACTTATCTGTAGAGATGCTCATTATTTTCGGTGAGCAGTCAGTCTCTGAAAATCCTCTAAGACACCGCGGTCCAGCTGGTGGCTCGCTGGGTGCTTTTTAATGTTTCTTCTGATCTGCCCCCAAAAAAGACAGCCTAGACAGCCAAATGCTGCCTGCTTCCAACCAGCAACGCAGGCCTGAGCAAGCGTTCCCAACAGCTTTCGGCTCTCCAGCTGCCAGGGGTGGGCTAGGGGAGAGATCTCGAAAAACACAGMTCTGGCTTGCAGAGCTGCAAAAGTCAATCCTTGCTCCAGGACCACACTGTCATCTCGTGTGAGGAGCTTTCAGAAAAGCGTCAGTGTGGAACAGAGTAAATTTAAACTGCAGTTTTGCATTATCCTTTGCATTATTCTAATTTGTCAGGGGTTGAAAAAGTTGGTCTCTACTTTTGCTTGGTGTGGAATGACCTGCAGCTCGCAGGAGCACCTGATGCCTCTCAAAGCTCAGCTTTCACCCTCGGCGGTGGTTTATGGGATGACAGACAAGATGGATCTGATGAAAAGTCCATTCATTTACTGTACGATTTCACAGGGAAGATGCAGACTGCATCTGGTAAGGACTTAGGCTGTATTATGGAGTGGCCTATACAGGAGGTGATTTTGGCATTTTTGCTTTTTGAGTAACCCAAGGAGAAAAGACCTTGGAGGAAAAAAACCAAGGAGAAAAGACTACAGAGACCTTTCTATTGCCTTATCTGTATTAAAGGCCGTCCGTGTATTAATACTGTTTGTCTAATGAGGAGGACTTCCAGGGGAAAATTTAGAGCACTTGAAAGAAGTTTCTAACCAGTATGGTTTCAAAGAGAAATTTTAATGATTGAAAAAAAAAAAAAAGGTTTATGTTAATACTACAGTAAGTCTTTCTTGCTGTTTACCAGCTGAGAAGTGGTATCATTTAGCTACTGTTAAATAGCTACAGCAGGACCAATTATGTCATGTAAGGTATCAACCTGTAAAACAAGAAGAAAAAAAGAGCTGTATGACAGTGTAATTGCAGAATAAGACATGCAGTGATCCAAAATTCCTATTTACGAACTGAGAACAGAACTGCTTGTGCAATGAGCATCCAGAAGGCAGGCTAAGGTAGTTTGTATTATGTCAGCTGATTCTTCTTTGGAATTCTGTTAATCCTATGCTTACCTCTAACAGTGCTCCTTGAAAATAGCACTTTTTGGCAGGCCTGTTTGGATTGCATTTGTAGCATCATACTTAGCAGCATACAAACATATATCTTGTTTATAAAGGACTTTAATTTTCAAGATGATACAAGTATGGTAGCTGTACTGAGATGCGATTGCCCCTGAAGTAATTATCTCCCTTTAGCGTTAGTTGTAGGAGGGACCCTGTCATGCTAAGCCTTGTACATTCCTAAGCCTAGGAAGACRTTGCTGTTCTCAGAAAAGGGAGTGAAAGAAATGGATGATGCTGGAAAGTGGGGCTCCCTTTGGCTAATGAGGCTCTGTGACTCACTGACCAGTTACGCCACATGCCCCACGTCTGTGAAATTAAACACTGATATTTTTAGTCCTGGTCTGGTGGCATACCCAGAAAATTATCCCTATACTCTTATTAACTGAAGAACTTCTCTGCTCAGAGGACTTGGGCTGCTTCGTGGTGATTTGTAGGAAAAAAAAAAAACCTAATTTTATTTTCTAAGTTTAACAACAATGGCCCCACTTTCAGTTTTTAAGGGAAATACCTTTTTGCTCTGTGGTTTACAGCACTTGGCAAATGAAGCTGGTAATTACCAGAATTTCTAAATGCAACGCTGACAATTGTGAATTATTAATGCTTAATACCCTAAGAATGAAGGTTAGATTAACATCAGCATTTTTGTTCTCTCCAACTTAAGTTTAGTGTTTTGCACCATGTAACTCAGAAGGGATTTTAAAAAGTACCAGTCCCACTTTACAAATTGGGAACCCAAGTCCAGTAAGCCAAAGCTACTTGCTCAGAGCTGAAAGGACAAAGGCAGCAGTGCAGTTCAGGGCTGCAGGCCACCTCCAGATAGATCCTGGAGGAGGGATCCAGCTGGTGCTGGAGTACCCAGGGTGGCATCAGGATTTTGTACCATGGACCAGGCAAGGAGGGCCCAGTGGGGCTTTGGTATAAATTAGCAGTGATTTATGCAAAAGTGAACAGAAGGGATTCACAGTTGACATCAGTCAGCTTTTACACTGCTGCCGACATGGAATCTATGCAATGGTATGATTGGAAAGGAACCTAGTTGTAAGGCAAGTCAAATTCTCACATGTCATCTAGGACAGAAAAGCCCTCACTAGGATAAGTAGTGGCTTCTAAAAGAGTGAAGGCCAACACAGAGCCGAAGGGCTAATGGGTTTGCTGACACCAGCAAAGTGAGACTATCTTGTTGGTGGCCAGGAGAGGGCACGTCGTTCCTGCGTGGTCAGCAGGTAAGGGCGTTCTGCCAAATACAGTCACCTGTAGACTGCATTTAGAGGAAGCCCCACCTTCCTGCCCTTGCCCCGAGTGTCCCTCCCAAATCCAGCTGTGGGGAACCTCTGGATTTGCAATCAAGTGAAACCTCAAGTTTGATGTTGACTTACCTGTTCCTGAAGTTTCTAGTGGTATGGCATGCAGAAGAGCAGGAACCACCTCAGGTTTTAATCTGGTTATGGAATTCTACCTGATTCCACTATTTCAATATTTATTAGGTAGATCTTTAACAGAAACCCCTTTCTGAGGAATGAAGTAGCAGACAAGCATGCAGGCTTCTGAGGACCATCACCTTTTCCTAGCGAATCCTACCTTATCTCTGTTGGGAGCAGCCAGGTTCTGCAGCTCAAACACACTGACTTCTCCTTTACTGTCTCCTACGAGAAGGCAGTCGGTGTTCTTAGCAAAGAGTACAGATGTGAATGCCACTCTTGGGCTGGCAAAGCAACAGATCACGGGGTCCAAGCTGCAACCCAGCAGAGGTGAGAATTAATCAGTAACATTGCATTTGCCTGAGTGTACTATCATGTAAAGTCTAGCAGTAAAGCAGGCCTGATAAATGTTGCATGTTTTACTTTTTATGTTCTAGATAAACTCAAAAACTAAGAAGTGAGGCAGTGTTCTGTTTCGTCTCTACCAGAACAAAGATCCCGGCTGCTATTAACTAAGATATCCTGGTTGCCTAAAATCTGTGCTGTTGCCTAATATGGGGGGGGTGGGGAAGTGGTTAATATTTTTATTATATGAATAATTTGCTTTTTGCTACTGCCAGATTTGGCAGGCCTCCTACTCCACTGCTGGCTTCATGCTGTTATTAATACCAAATAGTACAGACCAGCAGTACAAGGCCACAGATTAACTAAGCTGCGCRTGAGATGTGCGCCTACTTTACAGTAGTGCGAAAACGTGAGAGGTATCTGAACTTCTGACCGTCTTATCTTTATAAAAGGTCTGAAGTAGCTCTGTTATTTTTCCTTTTAACTATAGAAGTGGCAGAATCTATGATTTCTGCAGCAAAAAAGCAGTTTCACCCTTTTTCAGTTCCATGAGGCATCCAGCTCCTTCTCTTATAATCACAATTCCCTGGTAACTACCATCTGCTTTTACAAAAGGAGTATTTCAAAATGCAATACTTTCAATAACTAAGCAAGCAAATGGCATGGAGCTGTTGTGATCTGATAACAATACTGATTAGGCAATAATGTGTAGCCCTTGTGCCATTAAGTTTCAGAATCTTCTTTGARAAAAGTAATTACTTACATGCTGACGCTAAGATCCCAAATTTCTACTCTGCTTTCATTTGCTGCTGCAAATATGAAGGCTGATTTTGGAGACCACATAATGTCATTAACACAAGCAGTGGCGGAACTGAAAGTTAAAATGGGCGTCTGTGAATCCTGGTGCCATAAAATAATGCTCCAGTCTGCAGAGCAGCTTAGGAACATGTCAGTGCTGAATGGATTCCAAGCGACTTTGTACACAGGACCCTTGGTGTTTTGGAAGAAACAAAAAAGAACTCTGTGTTATTCTAGAGCTACAGCCTCACAGGGTGGTTTTTAATAGTGACCTTTCATGGAAATCCCTGACTGTTGTCTGACCTTAATAGCAAAACCAGCATTGTGTTATGTGTACCCATAGGAAATTAGGATGCAGCAGATGTGATAAGACAGGAGAGATCTTAGGAATAAAAAGCATTCAGCTGATTCTGTCCCTTCACCAGTTGTTAGGAGAAGCTGATGCTGAAAGGGCTGCTTCTTGGATGAAGCAGAGACTTTCAAAAAAAAGAGGTGCTGTTAAAGTTCTGCCATCTTTCTCTCAGAGGTAAGACTATTTAACTGTGGTTTGCAGGTCAATCAGATTACTGATTGTTTTCTTAAAATAAAGCCAGAAGTAAAGCTTTAAAACAGTTTATGGTACAAGTTTTAATAAATTACTTAAAAAAAAAAAAAAAAAAAAAAAAAAATCCTTATAGTGTAGAAAGTAATCCTGTAAGACTGTAATGCTTTATGCTATGGGAATTCATTCCTAGTATAAGAAAAGAAGTTTAGGTTTCTTTTGTTGCAGATGTTTTGTTTAGTAAATATAAGCAAAGAAACTATTACATTTGTGAACTTAATTGAGCAGTTTCTGCTGTCATTACTTTTTTCTATGTATCACTCACCTTATGGCCTCTGTATGTCTCTAGAAACTGCTCACTGCATGAACAAGAACACTGGTGGATATGACCCTCTTCTGTTCCAGCAAGATAAAAATTAGTATCCTGAAAGAAAGGTAAAAGTAGCCTAAGTTGGATTAACCTATCTATCACTCATCCAAAAATCTATAAAGGACTGGATGAGTTTGGCAGCGACAGTCCTCTGAAGAACTAACGTGGAGTTGCCAGGATGTTGTGTGTTGGGCTGCTTGCATGTGTGCTGCAGAGGTATATGTGCAGTAGATATAGTGGTGCCAGAACATAGCAGATTTGCTGTGTGTGTTCTCCATCTATGCAGAACATATGCTGTGATTTTTGACTCCTGAAAATCTCGGACTTTCTGTGATCCACATGGGCAAACGCATGAATTCTTCAAATGCTCTGAGGACAAAATATTCAGCTGGATAAAGAGGAGAAGCACAGCCATCTAAGTCCTAGACTCGGGAGATGTTGAATAGTCAAATTCTCGCTGATTGGACCAGCGCACAGAGGAAAGCTACCCTAGATCTGGCCCAAAGCAAATGTGAGTAACATGGCTGAAATTATATAGTTGTTCACGTAGAGGGATTACTTGCTTGGTTTACCATATCATCCATTTTGGGTAAAACTGTTAGTAGCTAAGAAGCAATTTGTTTCAGAACTAAACATGCTTTAAATACCAATGCCAAGTCCCAGGCTAGTGCATATTAAAGTAGCTCCAGCTGAGGATCTCACCCCTGCTGCATAGTTTTCCTGGATAATACTTTAGCCAGGATGGACCTTCTGAGCCTACCTTTGGATGGAAGTCAAAGCACATTCCAGCTGCCTGTTGAGATATCAGAGCTTCACTCTTCCTTTCTTTCTCACCTGGTAATTTTTTCTTCTCACTTTCTGTTCGCTTTATTTTCATCAGATCTGTGCAAATAGCAGTCAAACAGGTATGTGACAGTGCTATGAATAACTCATGCTTCTTTGGAATGCTCAACAGCTCTTAAATGTTTTGTGTATGATAACTGGTACAAAGAATGTCACCTGAAATACAATGAAGCAATTGCAATTTCAGGTATTATCCCTCTGCAGAAAAGCTGCAGGGAAAAATGCTTACCAGTGCAGTCTAGTCTTTTCTGTATAAGCCACTCGGTTATTCGGCCATCTGCTGAGATACAGATTAATCTCTCTTTTTTGCCATCTCCTGTTCCACCTCTGTCCTGTTCTACCCACCTCAGTTGCCATACAGGACCTGTATGTTTATTTGAGGATTCACTGGGACAAAAGATGCACATGATAAATCATATATGAACAAAGACAGGACAATATATTTAGAAAAATAATTAAACTTCCACTTTGTAATGAACGTCAAGTCTTATGACAGAAATGTTATTTAGCTTTTCTTTAAAAAAAAAAAAAAAAAATCTGAACACTGGCTGTTTTCTCCAGGAAAATTTTTCTTTTATCAAACATGTTTGATAGTTTCAGGGCACTGTTTATGTGCTGACACACCTTTCATTGATACCTGAATCATGAAATCAATCTGCACCTTGTAGGAGAGTGCCTTAGAACTGGGGAGCTGCCCTTAGGGCAAATGTCTCCCTGATCACCCCCTCTCTCTCATTTTCTTCTTAATTCTGGCTTATCCCTCACCTATTCTGATGTTCTCTCCATTTTTGGCAAGTGGAATCAGTGAGAAAACACCAAAAGCTACCACCGGTCTCCCATAAGGATTTACTATCTGGGGAAGGATTGTCCTAGTTAGTATGGAGTATAAAATGGAGTATAAAAAGATACGTGGTGGTAACTTGCTGCATTTTCTTAAAAAGTCAGAGCATGGTACTCATTTGTTTCACCTTTCCAATGCGGGGAACTCGCTTTGTATGCACAGCAACAGTGCAGAGTTTCATACCCCAAATAAGGACCGGTGGTGTTAAAGTAATGTAAGCCTTTATCAGCAGAAATAAGAATAGCGAATGATGGCAGTGCAGAGGGAGAATGGCAGTGTCTGAGGATTTGGTTGTATCAGTGTGAATAGGTGGATGGGAAATGTCTTGTTGGCCCACTCTGGCCCTTCCAGGCATTTATGCACTATCATAAATTTTTGTGTCTGCAGTTTTGCTCCAGAAACTTCTAGTATTTGAGAGTATTTTTTATGTAGGCATTTCCAGTCAAAACTGGAAGATACTGACAAAAGTTGGAAATGAAAAAATTGTGCAACATCCCTGAGCATTCACAAGCCTTACTTATCAAGACTGTTACTATTCCCTCAGCTTCTCCAGTGTGGATATTCTTTTATTTGTTATTTGCTAAGATGTGACCAAGGTGGAGGAGACAGGAAATCATAGCCTTACCTGCTGTCCAAAAGTGCGGCATCGTTACAACTCCGTACATTATAGATTGCGACAGAACCATTGTACATTCCAACTGCTAAAAGATTTGGGCTTGCCATAGAAAAATCCAAAGCAGTAACACCATGCTCACACTGGAAAATACGCTCTGGCCACTGACCAGTAGAAAAATACAAGAACGTTTTAAGTTAGTTTCTTAATTTACCTCGGTCTTCTCAACACTGGATTGCCAGGCTCTGCTGGAAAATTCAAGTGCTGATGACCATAGTAGCTAATTTCTGTCTAGTAGTCACTATATTCTAAATGGTTCAGTTTATTTCTTGCTGCAACTGATAAAATTAGGAAAAAATAAAGACTATACAGAAATATGACACTGTAAAATAAGTTAGATGGGCCTACTCCAAACCAAATACCTAAAAATCAAGTTCCCTAAGATTCAGCTATGTGAGCAACAGTGTGGGGGTTTTGTTTGTTTGATTTGTTTTTTTTTTTTTCTTTTTAAAACAAACCTGGCATTTTGGAAAATTTCTCCAGTTGTTTTCTGTCTTGTAATGTGAAGGTAAGTACCTTTTCAATTACAGAAACTTAGCTGAAGATAAAATGCGATCTAATGTACTTCAGGTAATCTGTAAACCGCTATTTTCATGTAATTTCTCTATGTAACCAAAGAACTGATTCAGCTCAGTTATAAGATTAAATCCTTAAAGTCACTGCACTGAGCTCTTGAAATGGGAAACAGTAGAGTGTTAGTTTGCAAAGAACTGTATTTCAGTGTGCATGCCAGACCTTATTTCTTAATGTTAGGCACTTGAGGACTATGGTGACATCAGGGAATCACAAGAGTATTTGATTGTTGTTAATGTGATAAATATGCATCGAAGTCTTGACTCTGCATGATTTAAATTAGTCTAACACACAATTTTGGGCAAGTGAAGTTTGTAGAACAAATAAAACTAAAGTTGTGTAATTTGATGGCAATCAGGTGATTTTTACTGTGTCCCTTTGTAACTGAGATTTCCAAGATTTTTTTAAAAAATGGCTAGTTTAAAAAGGATCCCTTTTTGGATGGATATGTAAAGATGTGTTACATCTATGAAATCTACTGTCTTTGACAGTACTATGAGAAGTTAGATTAGATAATTTTATTTAATTATATATATATATTTTTTTTTTCCTTCAGCCTAACAGAATTTCATGGTACAACAGAAAATGGATTGGAAAGGATAATCCTTAAATTTAAAATACAGATGTTCTCTGTAATGACAGTTTGGAATTATTGAACAAATAGTCCATAGATTTTGAAAAACAAWAGGTAAATGGATTTATTTTCACACTTGCTGTGCTCAAGACTTTTCCAGTCTAAAAAATATTTTCTACACACCTGGGCCTAACCACAGTAATAACGAAACAGATTTACAGCCTTGGGTAGGTCGCCCTAGGGATTGGAAATGGGATACAGAGATCTGCATTGCTAAGTTGCCTAGCATAGACTGGTACTACCTGAGAGTTGTAACCATCTGTTAGTTGTTTGGTGGCCTGTGTGCAATGAGTTTAGTTCCTGTGAACAGAGGTCCATGTTACCGAACCACTAGTACAGTCAGCACCTCTGTTGGAAGTGTCAATTGAGAGGACGGACAGGTACAGAATCTAAACTGCTTCCTACAGGCACTTTCTTTGGGTCAAGATTTAAGCATGTTGCTAGGTACTGCAGTCGGAATCAATTTTCCAGAAATGTCTGGTTTGGGCTAGCAAATTCAGCCTTACTGGTTAGGTCTTGCTTTTTGAAACAGGAAGAGGGAAATAAATAAATCAGAAATAGTAGAGCAGAAAAATGCCTTGAAGAAAAAGAAAGAAAACAAACTGGCTGCTCATTACCGTGGGGTTCTTCAATGACCAACAGCAAGCCAAGCCTTTCTTCTGTTCTTTAAAATCAAACGCTCCGTAACCAACAGCTAAAAGATCCTAAAAGCACAGATTAACAGATATATCTCAGTTTACCTTGAAGTTCAGTTGTGTATTTTTAAAAGGCAGCTTTCTGCTAACAGTGACTCTCAGTGCAAAGTCTGGAAAAATAATGCTCATGTCATGCAAGTAGAATAACACACAAGAAGAAGAGAATTTCAGAATTTCTAGAATACTGGAAACTGGTTCAACTAAAAGTGCATTCATAGTCACTGTCAGTTGTGTTTGCAATCCTCCTTCCCTGGCCATTATAAAAATATGTCCCTTTCCAGAGATGAATATACATTATTCTATAACCATATTTTAATGTGCAGTGTTTAATGGAATACGTAATAATACTTCTACTTTTCTCTCTCAACGTTAGCTGTAAAAGGAGTTTCAGTGACCATCTCAAACTCCTAGCTCTTAGCTCTCTACAGTGGGGTCCAATGAATTCCGTTCATTCCTTTCCATAAGTAGAAGTAAGAAACAGCAGCAAGACTTTAGTCTTCAACTCCATTATTTCTTTTTTCCTACGCACAACAAGTAGTTTGTGAAACTTAACACTTTAAAACTAGGTATTTGTTTGCCCTCTAATTCTAAGACTGAAGTCTATAAATGGTCCAACTTCATAATATCTGGGGATCTGGTGTACTAACAGTATGAAATGGCCTTTATTTTCTCTCTTTTTTTCCCTTGGGGCAATCTTACTGGTTTTATGTTTCTCATCCTCGCCTGCTTTTTACCTTCCTTCCATTCATTATTTTTGTTGTGGCCATAAGAGAGCTCTGTTGGAAAAACTGAGCCTTGCATTACTCTGAAAGTGGAGATGTCTGAGTCATTCTCACCTCCACTGAAACTGAATTAAATAAACTCGGGCCAGCTGCTCAGAAATCTGTGCCTGTTATTATGCATCTTATCCTTAAAGTTTGATGAATGCCGCTTTCTTGGGAGATTACTGTTGGAAACAAAGATGTGGTATCTAAACTATCATGAATAAACTCCATCAATGGTGATAAAGTTTAGTAGTAGGGGTTTAAATTTCAACTTCCAATTCTATAACAGACCAAGTATGTTATCTTAACATTGTTGTTCAGGTGACTGCCCATGGTAAATTGGACCAATTAAATTAAATTCTGGACCAATCAAAGCTGTTGTGATACATTTGTAGGAAAAGCCTAGCACAGCTGTCCAACCTGTAGAGTAATGCAGCCATATTGTTATATGGAAGGACAAAATACAGAGAGTGGGATGCAAACCTACCTGACTGTAGGGATGAATCCATCTCTCTGAGACCCCTCCCAACAAAGTACATCAAAATCAGGAGTTTATTTACACCAACAATTGCTTATACCATTTTGTAAACAGCTTAGAAGAAGCCATTTGTTAACTCACTGGGTTTACTTTGCTCCAAGCCATACTGCTCACACTGTGACCATTAGTTAAATCACATATATACGACCACAGCTTTTCTAATCTGGGAGGTACAATTTCTTCTGGGGTTTTATTTAGATCTGACAGAGTTGATGGGGCAATGAATGCTTCCTTCTTCTCCTCCTTATCCTTCTTTTCCTTGTCATGCTCTTCCTGTTTAGCTTCTTTCACGGCTGCTACTGTACCACTAGTGTCTGATGTAACATCGGGATCTAAAATGCACAAATATGGTAGAGTCTGACTAGTAACATTTCACTTATCTAACTCCAGTCATTCACATCAGAAGAAAAATTTGCCCTTTCAGTAAATATTTTGCAGCAAAAAAAATGAAGTGGAGATTCAAGGAATTAAGACATCCTAACTTCTAAAACTGTGGCTAAAATGTTGATAGGGACATAGAAGATGGCTGGATCAGGCTGTAGTGTGCCAGTTATGCTCCAGGTGTTTAATGAGTGGATTTAGCTACCCAGCAACAAGTTATGAACTTATGTCCACCCCCCACCAGGAATGTTTCTAATCTCTCGTATTTAAAAATTTGTTTAAACAGGGATTTTTTTCAAGCTAGATGCCAAATTTTAAAGAGCCACATTTATGCATTGATGCTGTAAGACCATAGCTAAGTTACATGATGCTGTAATAAGTTGCTCATTACTTGGGAAAATTAAATGTAGAGCATATTTTTAGGCTGCGTTTGCTAAGTATTTTTTTTTGTTTACTCACCCCTTTATTTTATGTAATGTGCAAATCATAAATTGATCTCAGATCACTGTTAATAAAATAAGAACACAATAACTGCCATATTGTCAGAACAAAAGTCCTCCTGGCCAGTATTGTGCTCCAGCTGTAGCTAGTTCCTGAAGAGTGACAGAATATAACAGGTTCATTGCCTGAGAAACTGAAACTCTCTATGACATGAAGAGGTACAACACAATAAGCAGTGTGAATCTGCCTTTTTTTTTTTTTTTTTTTTTTTTTTTTTTTTTTTTTTTCCTGTGTTAACTTGGAACTCCTATAAAAGGTAAAATATTACTTAGCACTTGGGTCCAGGTAATGCCTCTTACAGTCTGCAATGAATGTACTTTATGTTAGACACCAAACATCTATCAGGCTAAAACGTCTGTTTACCATCAGTCTCCTTATAAAATAAATCTAAAGAAAAAATGTAAAAGACATTCCAATGCAAAAAATGGTTGGAGAAGTAGCAGAATTAATCTGTATCTTAACTGTCAGGAAACAAGTTTGACTAGGATTTTGAGTAAGTCTCAGTTTGTGGTCATAAGGGGAGATGAGCCAGCTCAGAACTCATTTATTCAATTCTTCCACCAAGTATGGTAGGGATGTCTGTTAAAGTGAGTGTAAAACGGCAAAGTTCATGTTGACATCTCATAAACTCCCCTTTCCTTTGTCTATTTCTTAAATAACTTGTTGTCTGTAAAGACATTCATTGAGGGACATAACTCCATGACTTTCAATAGCATGCAAAGCCTTGTGCTGAAAACAGGGTAGCCCATAAGAAACAAACCTGTAAGGACAGGAAGCTGCCGATAAGCTGCAAGTTTGGGTTGAAAAATATTCTCCATTAGAATCCTCTCCATAAAAAATAAATCCTGCTGAAAGTTTTCTGATGTTAATATAGCTTCTGAATGGCATTCCTCCTCTTCGTGGATTCTGGCAAGAACAGCACTTTCCGAAATCATTATAGAAGAAGTTGTGCTGCCTGATAACAGATAAAATGGGACAAAACAGTTTTAACATGATAATACTTTGCACATGAAAGTCAAGGGGATAAGAAGTCTCCTCCTCCTCCACCTGCAAAAAGCATAGAAGAATCTATCATCATCAAAAAATACTTCCACTATTAATTTTTTCTTGCTTTAATTTTGTTTTCTTTTATTGCTCAAATACTCAGTATGATCAGATACTTCTGGAATTTTTCACAATTGGTGTTTTGCTTCTACTGTCCTAAGTAAGTTAGTATCAGCAAACTTTGTCACTGACTATTTATCTTTATTTAAGATTATTTATGACGGCATTGTACAGAAAAGGTCTCGGTGCAGACCTGTCCAGGATTCTTTAACAAACTCTCTTTCAAGTGCCAGACAGGCAGACCAAGCATTTTCTTCGTGTAGTTTTCACCACAAAACATAGTGACATGCGTGGTTTAGAAGGATGAAAACACGGCAGAAATGTAAACCTGGAAAAATGTTACCTCTGTCAGAAGAGACAGATATAGTCTGATCATGCTCTCTAGTTGTATGAGATTTGCTGCTTTTCCCAGTTGTGGCTCTGCTACCTTCTGCTTTTGACGTAGGTTCTATTTCCGATACATGAAATGAATCGTACAAGTCCCAGGAAGTGACCATCATCCCTAGAAATGAATTACACTGTATTATACAAGTCTCTTGTTTCAGTATATTATTATAAAGGACTATGTACAGCTGAGCAAAGATTTACTTTTTGTACTACACTCCCAACTGTTTGGCAGAGGGGCTTTGAAACCAGCCGAGGGTCGGACGAGGCTGTAGCAACAGCTGTTGTGCGATTGCAGCAGCTGCATCAGGGTCTTCTGGGTGTGTGGCTTCCCTTCAGCAGGGCCATCTCCCAGTGAAACAATGCTCCGTAACCTTCCCTTTGTGTGCTCTGCTTTTCAAACATGGGTTGGAATGAGCCCTGCTGATGCTCAAGGCACACAAAAAAGGGGAAGATATGTTTTCAAGTGAGATTAATATCTATTTTACTTCTCCTTTTTTTTTTTACATTTACTCATTTTACATACACTAACGAACACAAAGGAAAAATGTTTGGAACAGCATTCCCCATAGTTTTCTTTGGCCTCCTACACAAAAAAAAAGTCCATAGTGAGGCAAAGCTTCAGCATGCACATCTAAAACCTAGATGTTCCTCTATAATTTCTTTAGAGCATTGAGGTTGGACATTTTGTAAAATTGTATCTATCTTGTGAGACTGCCAAGATTTTCTGCTTTCCCCAAGATTTTAAATCTCGTAACAGAGGTTCTCTTCTTTGCATTATGGCAAATAGAAACCAGCGTCACTGAAAAGTTAAGGGGAAAAAAGGGAACTGTGTCCTTTCACATTTCAAGAGCATAGCTGAGTATTAGGTGAAGTTCTGCTTCCTAAGAAGCACGCTCTGCTTGCAAAGTGCTGAGGCAGGCAGGACACAGCAGCTCTTAGCTAGTGTAATGACTATTTTATTGCAATGGATACAGTGTACCGGTAGCAAGGTTCAAGTCTTAGGAGGAGCAGAAAAGGCCACCACAAGTCACACTAGCCTGTCTGAAGCTAAAGCTCTGGAAGTGAAAGTTGAGGAAACCTCTTTTCCTGCTTAGAGATGGAAGAAAGAAAAAAACCCTTTCCTCAGTATCCTACCTGTGTGCGGGGAGTCTTCTAAGGTCCCCCAATCTAGCTGTATGCTAGAGTTTTCCCAAATAAATATTTAATAAGCAAACTAAATGTAATAATAAACCCAACTGCCAAGGGTACAATGTAGTAAATGAGAGCCCGTTCTTATTAAATACCCTTTCCTATATGGTAATCAGAAAGTTTACCTTTATCTTCCGTGATGATTTTGTCACATTGCACTTCCTTGTTCTTTGCGGCTCCATTAACAGTTTGCATCATTTTTTCTACAAAGCAATCATTACCAGGTCTATTTTTGCAAATGTCAACATAAATCCTATTCCGTTCCCTAGGAAAAAAAAAAAAAGTGTATATTGACTTTCTGAAAAACATTTGCATTCAACTTCTCAGTGTATTTAACCACAAGTTGAACAGGAGAGGATATTCCATGTCATAAATTTACTGCTCGGGTTTTTTTGGATTGCTAGATTTTACTTCACTCTATGTATCGTCTTTCAGCAGCTATTTCTGACCTTTTGATGCTGTTCTAAAACAGAAATGGCCTATGGAGGTAGGCATCAGCAAAAATCCCTACTCCAACTTTGGTGGAATTCAGAGGAGTTCAGAAATATGTAGCTCTCATCACTTGGGAGTGAAAGGCAGTGCATCCAAGAGACAAAAATGAAACTAGTACATTTCTATTTCGTCCAGCCCTCGGGTTCTGGAAGAATGGTCAGTGGGAATTGTGAAACTTTTTCTATTATTTTCGTTTCAATATTCTAACAGCAGACATAGATTATACCCCGCCTTAGTCCACCAACAGGTTGCTGTGCTCAGGAAGTGTCACTGTCTGTTCCTATACAGTTGACAATATGTGCTGTGTACACCACCTAAGTCTGATTCATAGGATCCTCTTCCGCTTCCTTCTTCCCAAAAATCACACCAGTGTGATTCACAGACAGTGGGGGTTGGAGTCCTACCATGAACTTTGTGTGTATACTAGCAGAAAAAACTCACTTAGATAAGTTGTTTGACTTGCCAGCTGCAGTACGCTGCATCTCAGGCTTTGGGACTTACGTCTACAAAAGCTGTGTGGCAAGTCTGTCAGTCTGACATCCGTCATGGAGAGAACTTTGCTGCACTCTGTCCCAAGTCAGCTCCTGGGAGTAAGCCAAAAAAACTATGCGTTCTGGGTTAACTCCCTACCAAAGTTCATGGTAGTCCAGGGAGGAGACTCTGAAGTGGAAACACACGAGATGCAGCTAAGGATATGCACAATATTTTAACAGGCAAGGTCACTTGCAGTGGGGTGAGGTTTCTTCTAGCTAGAAGCACCATGAAGAGCTTCAGAGGAAGCCAAGGCCTGCCTAGTTTGTTTATATCTTTGTTATTAATAAATGATTCGCTGTAAAGCTACACACAAGAATCAATGCAGAGGTTTGCAATTTCTTACTGTTTTCATTAAAATTGTGTAATTCATGTATACCGCACTTCTCCATCTTCTCTTTCCCCCATCCCCTGTGTGTTCTCTTGTCACCATCCCCTGCTTTTGCTAATCTGCCTTAATTTATCAGTGAAAGAGGGTATGAATTTGATCAACAAGATGGAGTTATAAGGAATTTGGGCTGTCTTGTCAAAAGAGAGACGCAAGCCCAATATGGCTTTAAACAAAGGTGAAATGACAAATCGTAGTAGTTAGAACACTGAACCTACGTGTGAGCAGCCTGTTCAGGACTTTGCGATCAGCAGAAACTGGGTGTGCCGAGCATACTACATGCATGTACACAACTACCAATATACTTACAGAACTCTTCCAGCATCTTCTGATTCCACAGACACCACAACAGATGGCATATCCAATATCCAGATAGTTTCCGTCTCTGTGAGGTAAATATCCACTCTTCTATCTAAGTCTGCTTTTGTCAGTTCTTCTTTTACCTCCTCTTGCCTCACCTGCACATCTGAAAAATTATATGGGGTTAACAAGTGAGACCTTTTCTGCTCTAAATTTAAAAGAAGACAAATTAATTCCAGAAGTATTGTAATGATCAGGAGCCAAAACTTGTGAGCCACTGAGTTCCTTTGAAGTTCTGGGCATCTCACATCCACTGACTGCAGTGTCTCACAAATCACAGTGCTCCAAAGAACAGTTTAAATCTATAATTATACAGTGTATGTTCTTTACCAGATAAGCTAACAGTTGTGTCTCGTCGAGAGCCAGGTTCTACTGTTTCATCTAGTATGGACTCAGTTGTTGATACGTTTGATATAGAAGTACTGCTGCTTCCATATGTCCTTCAGTAACAAAGAAATAAGCAGAAATAGTATGTGAGAGTCCAGATGTCAGTTAGCAAAGCACTACAAAAATAGCAGCGTTGTTATCAGGATAAACCACAGAAGACTGTAAGAGCACATACAGTGATGCTTGCGTTGTAAAAGATGTCATAGAAGGCTTAGGAAAGAAAATAATGAAATGGTTTGAAAAAGGCTTAAAAAGGAAGAATTCCTCTGACAGCATATCCTGAGGCATTAAACAGCTGATGGAAAAGAAGCTGCTGAGCTCTTGGATTCATTCTTAGCATATAATAACGTGAAGTGTTGGCTACCTACTGTGTGATAACGCATACCCACAGATAGCACTGTTTTCAACCAGAATTTAGATCCTTTGGTACTTGGCATGTGCTGAAATGCCTCTGAAATGCACAATAACTAATTTGAAGGGATTAGCTTGTTAAAAAAAATAGGTAATGTTCATAGAGGGGATAGCTGTAATAACTAGAAGTGAATCTCAAAACTTAGGTACAGTTGGGAGGTTTGTCAGCAGGTTTTCTCTTCCTCAAAAGCTAAGTGTGAGCAATTACAAATACACCGAAGGCATTTGAAAAAGACAATTTTAAAGATTTGAATTTAAAACTAAAGTTAAATAGTTTCATTTTGTCTTTTAAATGAAGAGCTCTTGTCTCCAAAAAGGATGTGTTTATTTTTCAGGAGATACTTTGTAACTTTAAGTCATTTTTTTGTGTATATTTGCTCCTGGTTAATATCCCTACCTCTGGGATTATCCCTTATAATAGCCAGCCTAGGAAACATGACAAAAAGATAGTTCTCAAAGAGCAATCTCTTCTTCTCAGAAATCACAATGGCATTAACTTTGCCAAAGAAAACAGTAAATAATGCTTTTCTTTAACTTGTATTTTTTTCCAGTGCTGACTTTACTAGTCTTTTAGTCCCTTTGACTAAATAAATAGCATCTCCTCTCCATGCAATTTGAATGTGTACACACCATTGATAAAGTGATGTGGTTCATTATTTTTCATTTTAAATACAAATAGTTATTTACCTTCCTTTGCATTACTTAATTGAATTTGTCAGCCTGAAAATAAAATGGCTCAAGTCCATTGACTTTGTTTATTCCTTCTGTACTGAAGGTTTGTGAATGAAAGCTAGTAAGTAGTGAAACACGTAATTTAGCAGTTTTAACTCAAAAGTTTTTGTATAAGAACATTTTTGGAAATGGATGCACATAATCACACAGAGGTAACTTGCTTAAATTAGTTTAAAAGAGGGGATTCTTACTATGTTAATAATATTTTGATATTTGAACTGAAACAGTCAAGTTTGTAAAAAGGGTTGTCTGTACTTAATAAGTATCACTAAAACAGACAAAATACTTTAAAATAAATTTGTAACTCTTCAGTGAAAGCAGGCCTTTTGTTTCCAAAGCATTTTTCCATACCCACAGCTAAGCAGGTATTGATATATTCCAATTTTTGAAAAAACAAGCTTGGGAAAGGCAGAGAGCATCTGAAGTAGCTAAAGGCAGTATATTAACGAGCTGCAAATGCCCCTTCTCAGCTGTACAGCCTTGCTCAGGCAACCAGAACACAACCTCCTCTACCTTTACGACAGTGTTTTGTCACGTATCTGTGTATAGGTTCTATCATGACTTTGTATGCAGGCCTAACCACTACAAAACCTGCAGTTTGGATATCTGCATTTTTGAACTGGGAGGTACTCATCACCATCTCTAAAAATGGTCCATTCTGGTACGTTACATAAAAAAATGTGTTTTAGGAAGGAGAATTTGAATAAAATTAGAAATATCACAGGAGTGTGTGCTGCAGTCTGCTTTCACCTGTATGTATTAGCATTTCACCAGTAGTTCTGACATAGTCAGTCACAAGTACTGACAAATTCCATTTATTCTATTTGTTACTATTCCTCAAATTTTAAATGACGACTATGACCGGCAAGTTTCTGTATTTTGACAACAGAGTATAATTGTTAGCCCTGCCCAATTATTCCAGCTCCCAGCCTCTCTGAAGAGCAGATGTGTGGCCACTGCAGGGTAGGTACGCTGTGAGACAGGATTTAAGAGACAGCATATTGTCTTACCTTGAGAACGAACCTAAACTAGCATTCAATCCTGTTGTCTGATGTATGGAAAAAGAAGAGAGAAAACCAGATCCTGTGGCCCCAAAGTAAGCACTTGATGCTAAGAGCTTGCCTTGCCTGGGTACAACAGCATTTGGATCTGAAT
The DNA here is from genome assembly GCA_035582835.1 of Phoebastria nigripes. NCBI lineage: Eukaryota > Metazoa > Chordata > Aves > Procellariiformes > Diomedeidae > Phoebastria > Phoebastria nigripes. The sequence goes on along the minus strand of JAYKAV010001886.1, from coordinate 228,220 downwards.
GGAAGAGTGGACGGGGTGTCACATCCTTTCCTTCATCATCAAAAACCTGAAGAAATATTTAAATAATAGTTTCACTGTCTTCCCAAAACAAGCGACAGTGATGACACTTGCAACATTTTATCTCATATGGAACAAAAAGAAGACCCCGATCCAGGCAGGACCCTGACGGAACAGATAGGTAACCCCTCTCTGCAAATGATGCCTCATGTACACCAGGACAGGGGCAAGGGGGTTTGCATTCCTGCTTTCCCTTTAGGGTTCAGCCTTGAGAGGGCTGTCACCTTTGCCTGGGACTTCTGTGGAACTCCCTTTATAGAAATGGCTACAAAATATCTGGAAAAACTATGTTTGCCTCACTATCAGAGCCATTTCTCCTTCTTGGTCAACCCTGTTATCTTTTCTGGCCTATTTATTCTATAATGACTACCAAGAGTGGCTTATTGACTGTAACTATTCATGTCAAATTAACAGTACAGCAAAAGCAATGAGAGAAACAATTATGCATCTTTTTTTATTATACTGCTCAAAATATTTTATTGTAAGAAGGTATTCAGTAAGGTCTTTAAACGAATCTCAGATTATGTTATGGGAATCTCCTATTCTTTAGGTAAAGACATACAGGTGCTACAGTCAACATATCTCACGTAGATTTGAAAGCAAGTAGTTCTCACATTAGGAAAACCGTTACTCTGATGGTTTTTTTTATTCTTGCAGATTGTTTTTGGACACTAATCATCATAACTTCAGAATGGATTAAGCTCTTGGACCATTTTCATTCTCCACAGCTATTCAATTTCAGACATGCCTTTTCTTTCCTCCTCCCTCTCCCACTTCCTTTCTGACAACTTCTAACATCCGCAGTAACTCACATTTAAAACTTTTTAGTAATGGTGTAAATGGCTTCTCACCCGTATGGCATACTTGTTACCCACGAGAGAGCCCCTGTCCACAGCTTTGCCATCAGAAGTCGTGGATTGGCTTCTGCAACTCGCTGCTCTATTTGCATAGATGCCACTTACGATGCTCGCTCGTCTTTGGCTACCAGAATTTGCTGCTGATCCTTGCCTTACCCTGAAATCAGCCGTAGAAGCTCTGTTTCAATCAACAAAATACAAACAACCAAATACGATCACCAAATTACTTGTCCCTTAGCTTTCATGAGTGGTTTAAAAGATTTAAACCATTCAGTGTCATAATCCTGAAATAATCTAATTCCTTCAGAAAATCTCCGTTCAGCTTCTAAGGAGGCTTTCTTAAGCGGTGATAGGAGGAGCGAGGTGCACGGGGGTGGGGGCAATGCCTGCTGTAAAACAAAAGCCTCAAAGACATTTTAGCGGTATTTGGTTTTCCGGGGGCTAAGCTTACAAACGGGAGCTGATGTGGCGACAAAGGGGCAAGAGATGCAGCCTGTGGCTGCGTGCGGGGCCGGTTACACCGGCACGCTGTCGCGCACTGCCGCCGGCTGCCCACACAGACCGGGACGCCGGTGGGAGCTCTGCCCGCGCCTCCCTCCCTCCCTCCCTCCCTCCCTCCCGGCCTGCCCCTGCCCGCCGGCCCGCCGGGTCCGGAGCCGCCTGAGGGGGAGCCGCGTGGCAGGCCCCGAGCCGGGACGGCCCTTGCGCGGGCTGCCCGCGGGGAAAGCGCTGCCGAGGACCCCCCGCACCAGCGGCCACTCACCGGGGAGGCCGCCGGCCGCCGCCGCCGGGGCCCTGCATGGCGACGGCGCTCGGCCGGGACAGCGCGTCGCGCGGTAACCATGGCAGCGCGCGCCAAGACGCGGCGCGGGGATTGGCTGCCAAGGACGGCGCAGCCGATAGGTCGGTCCACGGCGCGCGGGTCGCGCTCTCCTCCGCGTCCGCCCACCTGAGGAGGGACCCCGCGCCTCACCGCGGGGCTGCGGTCTCCCCGTCCCCGGGCCCCTCTCCGTGCCCGGCGGGGCTGGGCCTGCCGGGCCGCCGAGAGTCCGCCTCGCCTCGCCTCGCCCCGCGCCCCGGGGCGCCCGCCCCCTGCCCAGCCCGGGGCTCCTCCCCTGCCGTCAGGGCCGCGGCAGCCCCCGCTCCCCCTTTGTCACTGAAGCACAAAGGTCCTCGGCGGCCCGGGGAGACGGGAGCTCCCTCCGCCCCGCCGTAAAACTCGGCCCCGGTGGCGGGGATCGGGGCAGGTCTGGGCTTTTTTGGGGAGGGTTTACGGGTTTGGGGTTTTTTTCCCTCTCGTTTGCTTGAGTCAGCAAAGTTGCATGCGTGGGTGCTTTGCTTTCAGCATCGCCCCACGGGGACCATTTTCGAGGATTTAAAATGCGGTTCGTTGGGAAAACCGGTGGCAGAGGAGTGGCTCGTGAGAGGACTGCAGATCGTAAATGATCTGTGCACCTCTAAAGCGAAGAGCAGGGGCGGGCAGCCTGCCGGCTCAGCCCCCCGCCCCGGGCCAGCACAGACTTGAAGCAGGGGGAAGAGCAGGCGCAGGCTTTCCCCCGGCGGCGGGGCCAGACAGGCTTTTCCAAAGTACTTAACAGACCGTAGCGTCCTCACTTTTAAGAGCAACTGTAATGCCAGACTGCTGGATCAGGAGCTCTCCCCTTTGCCTTGCAGGACTGTGCGTGTCCTTGTACCAGCCCTAGGACAGAACTGAACCTGGGCAGGTGAGACAGCTGGGGGCGGTTTTAGGGAAAAGAGGCAGAATTAGGACTGGACGTCTGGGGTTTTTTTGTTTTTTTTTTTTTTTTTTTTTCTTTACGTAGGACCAACCTAGCGTTGTTGGTGTTATCCCACCCAAGAGTACCGCACACGGCAGGAGCCCCGGGCGCGGCTCAAGAGCTGTTCCCTGAGGACCGACGTGGTGAGACAGCTTCCACCTCTGTGCGGCTCACCCCGTGAGTACGACTGCCGGCGCAGGAGCCAGGTGGGAGGGAGCGGCGCCGAGACCGACGTGCGGCGCGGGCCATCTGACTTTAAAGCCGATCCTGCCAAGGAGTAAATGGCCGCGGTTGCTCCCGGGGCCGTGAGGGGCCGCGGGGAGCGGAGCGCGGCCCGGCGCCTCATCGCTGACAGGGCGGGGGCGGGGCCTGCGCCCTGAGTGACAGGCGGGGGGGGCGCGCTGCGCCGGGGAGGGGCGGCAGGCGCCCAGCAGGCTTCCCGCGCGCCGCGGGGCGGTGGCGGAGGAGCTGTGCGCGGTGACGTAGTGCGTGGCGTGTCCCCCCCTTTGCCCGCCCCCTCCCGCCGCTCCCCGGCCCCCGCCGCCGCGCAGACCGTGACCCGCCGGCGCTGCTTCCTCCGCCGCGGCGGCGATGTGACCCCTCCCCGGCCCTCCCCCCCCCTCCCCCCCCCGCCCCCCCCCCCCCGCCGGCCCGCCCGCGCAGCGAACATGGCGGAGGTGAGAGCGCGGCGGCGGGGCGGGGGCCTGCCCGGGAACTTGTTGCGCGGGGCCGCGGCCGGGCGGAGCGTCCCACAAGTTAGTTGTGGGGCCGGGGAGGCCGCGCCGGGACCCGGGGCGACGCCCCGCAGCCCAGGCGCCCCCGCCCGCTCCCCTCTGGGGCCTACTGCCCCGGGACGGGGAGCCTCGCCCCGGGGCGCCGGGCCCGCCTCGGCGGCGGCGGGGCGCGGGCGGGACCCGAGCGCGGCCCGGGCGGGCGGGCTAGGGACCTGGAAGCGGCGCATCCCGCCTGAGGGCGGCACCGGGAGGTGGTCGCCGCCGGGCAGGGGTCTGTGCCTCGTCCGCGGGTCGGGGAGCTAAGGCTCTACCGGCTGCAGCCCTCTCGGGGGGATGCTAGAGAGGAGCCCTCGGCTCAGCGAGGGACGGGGCCCTGCTCCTGAGCAGCGAGGGCGGGGGAGAGGGCAGTGGAGCGGGGCCTGTGCCTTCCTTGGGACGGGGTTCATCTTTGGGGGGGTGGAAAGTGGGGTAGCCTTACCCGCTGTGGCATGGGGGAGCGTAATCCCTTCGGGGTGGAGAGGGATGCGCTTCTTGCCTGCTCCTACCGTCTGTCTGTGTCCCGACGTGAAAGAATCGTTTCTCCCGGGCTTTGATGGGAGCACCATTGCACGAGGATAAAACATATCTTTATGTTCTTTAAATATCTTTTTGTAGTCCGTAAGACAAAGGGGAATTGCCTTTATAGATAGAAGGGCAGCCCTTCCAGTCTCTTGGGAGGGAGACCTTCCTCCTGAAAAAGGGAGGACTATTGAGGGGAGTTGCAGGCAGTGGGAGAAGGCTTATTGACCTCTTTTCTTCTGTGGGAGGCAGAATGAGATACGTGTTTGATTATTGAGGTGTGGATTTGTCCATCCCGATAGGATCTGGAAGAGCAGCTCTTTGCTTCTTAGGAGGCAAGTTAGGACAGATTAATAGATATTTCATTAAGTTTTCTTCAAATTATCCTAAGATTCCAATCTTAAGGTAATTTGCTGGTTGAACAGTGTTGACAAATGAATTGGAAATGCTTATTTGAAAAGTATGCTATTAAAAAAAAAAAAAAATCTTCTGTGGGACAGGCATTTTTTCSAGGCAGACTGAGGGGGTTGGAGATATCAGGATTAGAATATTTTACAGATGAGGTTTCTTCCCTCTTCCCTTGACATTCCTGAATATGTGTGAATTTTTACTTAAATTTATTTTATCTTTCCCTCCCAAATGAAAACTGTAATGAAGCATTCTTCCTGTTATTGGTACGAATTGTACTAATCTAATCTTAGAAGTTAAAAGAATCTGCCTGTCTGTTTTTTTCTGTATCTTGAGGGGCAGAGAATCACAGGTCTGATCCTTGAGTAATTTCTTGGCTGAAAAATGTGGCTGTTAAACTCCTGTCATTTGTAAAGTTGGAGGGACATATTGGGGCCCATGCTGATCTAGGCATCACAGTATTCTGGATCTTTGTCTCAAGTTTCCCCAATTGCTTATAAGTTTTGTTAATTAAACACAGCATTATTGTGAAATATTCATGCTAGCTCTCTTCTGGTGGGAGCTGAAGTTCGCCATATTGCTAAAGAGCCATAGGCAGTACGCTGAATTACTTCCTATTCTGTATTGTCACGTACTTAAATTGACGTTACAGCAGTGATAGCATTGAGAGTTGTAGGGGATGCGTGCTGCAGAGAGCAATAAAAAGTCAGTGGGGTATGGAGGTCAGGCAGGTTTTGTTTTTCACTTTATGGATGTTGTTCCAACGGGTAAGGCTTTTATTACGTGTTGGTCTTGGTATTTTACTAAGAAAGGAAGAGGGTTTTTTYCCCCTCAGCATTTTGCTTTTTTGAAGAAAAGCTAAGATGAATTCTTTGTCCTATTTTGGCTTCTTTATTTCAGGTTAAGGGGCAGGAGCAGCATAAAGGGGCTGTGAAAGCTTTCATCCACCTGTGGGATGAGTTCAGTAGCACAGGGGTGGCAGCAGCAGTGTAGGCTTGGCTGACATTTGTTCACAGCCGTTGAATTGTGCAGACAACTGTTTGCATGGCTGCACTGTGTTCTGGATCGGGAAACAATCAGAATAAAAAAAAAAAAATTTTCTTTCAGTGATTTAAGCTAGGAGCAATGTCCTGAATATGGTTCCTAGCACAATTTAGGAAATATATAAGGGATAGGATGGGAAGTCTCCTTAGCACAGCATCGCCACCGAAGCTCTGCTATYAACCATCTGCCTAGAGGAACTGAAGACGACTGCCGCTACGTGGTGGTGTGCTAGGTATGCTGGAGGAGGGGTGTGTTAGGAAACCAATGTGCTGCATAATGCTATGTTGAGAGAGAGYGAGAGAAGACTGATAATTCAGGCAGCCCTAGGACTTGCCTGTTTCGGCAGACGAGGAGCCTAGGACCAGCCTGCGTTTGAAAATGTGGGTGGGAAGTAGGGCTGCTGTTGTGCCCCTTGCCCTCTTCCCCATCCCTCCCCAGTGGAAAATCTTGTGCTGACTCTTACGAAGGAATGCACAGGAACTCATCCTTCAGTCAGGAAAGATCCTAAAATGTTGCGTTCTAGAGAATCGGCCAGGCTTTAACGCTAGAGATATAAACCTCAAAAAATAAACAATRTAAATATGAAACTTTTTGAATTTGACAGGAAAGCGCTTCAGACAGGAGCTCTGAGCCTGGTTAGTAAGTAAATGAGTCCAGAAAGTGAAACTAAATTAACAAGAAATGCTGTTTCACTTTTGTAGAAGCTTACCAGTTTGAATACAGAACAGACAAAAAAAAGGATTTTGAATATATATTAAACTGGTTTTAGATTTGGGATTAATAAGCTGTGTTAGGGTTTCATTTTACTTTGAAGCATGCTCACGTGATTGGTTTGAGTCCTAATATTCCAACACTTTAGAAGTTTGTTCTAGTCATAAATCGGAAAGAAAGCATCTCTAACTTAAGATGAGCTCAAGCTTTGTGAATATTACCGTTTCAGGCATTAAGCTGCTTATTTAGTCTTTGTGGTGGAGTGAATGCTGATACATACATATTTTTTCCAAATACATGTATTTTAATGTCTATTGAGAAGAAAAGATTTTTTGACTGAAAAGCTTGATTAGTAGTTGAAAGAGAATTTTTTTTGTTTGTTCAGCCATTATAATGTTTGAGTAAAATGTAAGTGAGAATGAGATCTTCTGATTCCAAAAACTTGAAGAGCTGGGGTCAGACTTTTGTGTTTAAAAGATAGGCAGCTAAATACCTACTGTAATTTCCAGAAGTGCTGAATTCTTGCTGTTACTTTATTTTGTTCCATGATAGGATGCACCAGTCAGGTTGCTATGGGCACTTGCCAGGATACTGAACAGGCAAAACTAATGGGAAAATGATGAGGGTTTGTGTTGGATTTTTTTTTTTTTTTAACTAACTCGCTGAAGAATAAGAGAAGTACCAGGGCTGCTGCGTGGTAGAGAGGGTGGTCATGTTTGGTCAGAGGTGGGGTGGGAGAGTTAGGGACATAGTATCCCTGATTTTGATTGGCATAGCTTGGTTTAAATTTCAAGCTGATGTTAATTATGGGTTGAGGGAGGACAGACAACAGCTGAGGTGGTCTAACAGCTCCTAGCTGCCTGAAAGGGGAGATTCTGCTCCTTCTGCTGCTTTTGCGTAGATGCTCCCTGAACTTCTACTGTGGGTTGATTTGGCTCGCTAGCTTAGAAATAAGTGAAAAGCTCCCTGCGGGGTAACCAGTTGTATCAGTTAATGGAAAGATCCAACAGAGACTAGAGCTGGTGTGAGGGATGGCATGGGACAGCAGAACCAGTCGTGGGGATCCGCAGGAGCGTGACATACTCCTCCTTCCAAAAATGTCAAGCTATGGGATTGACTCAGCTTCTCCTCACACAGTATCCTTGTCCTGTGCAGTTCTGACGGTTTACTGTTGCTGAAAAATACGGTCTTGTTTCTCCCAACTGTTGAGCAGGCAGTTGAACACCTTCATGCCAGCTCCTAGTGTTTCTTGCCCCTCAGTGAGGTTATTCAGCTTTCTGACCTGCTGGAATAAGAGCTTAAGTTTTTCCTTCTGCAGAGTGAATTTCTGTGGGGTTAAAAATTTGAATTGGTGTCCTAAGGTGTCAGGCAAGTATGGGAAGAAGCAGGAGCATGCGTGTCTCGGAGAGGAGCAGGACCACTTCTCTTCTGGTGTCAGTGGACGGTTAAACTGACTTAGCTTGATTTCTTTGAGTGCACTTTAATGTTTGGATTTCTGAAAGTTTAGTTGCTTTTGACCAGAAAATCAGTTTATTAACATTGTGTGGTACTGCTTTAATAAGTCATCTTTAAATTCATAATGTCTGGTAAAATTTTCCTTTTTTCTGAATGTTATACTTCTTTTCAGTTGAAGAGTTTTAAACTTTGTGAATTTAACTGAATTCTAGATTTCATATGCAGCTTGAAACAACTTCAAAACATAACGTTTAAGAAATACATGATCTAATAACCGTTCCTAATAACCCTTTTTAGATTCTTAATCTTTGTATTTTTATTAAGCTATGCTATTACTTTAAAACAATATGCATAAATGTGTAATAGCCTCCCCTGTAGGAAGCAGTAGTAAAGTTAACACGATCACTAATGTGTTTGCAAATTGAGATGTTTTAACAGTCAGGGAGGACAGAGCTTTTGAGTAATGCCTGGATACAAAATAAGATCAAAATAGATTAAATCAAGGTTTCCTGCTGACCGATCTAAATCATGATTAAAATTGGTGATTCACATCAGTCCATCCCGTTGAGCACAATTTTTTTTTTTCCCTTATTTGCTCTTAGCTTTAACTAATTGTCTGTGTGTGTGTGTGTTTGTTTCATTTTAGGGCAGTTTTTGTAGAATACTTCAGAGAGGTATCCCTGAACCTAATGTAGATCTGGGAATTCAGTTTTCTYACTTCCTTGGTGAGAGTATAAACTCTGAAATGGTTGGTTGTGGTCACTGATTGTATTCCCTCAGTTTTTCTGACAAGCTATTGAAGGGAAAACAATAGCATTTAGCATTCTGCATTTCTAATCTTGGAAAAGAGTGGGGTTTTTTCTGTCGTAATAGAAGAGTTTTGTGGACTTTTTTTGTGTATGATAGAATATTGATGTTTGTGGGATTACTGCTTGGGACTCAGAGTTCTTTCTAATGCACTGGAGGGATTTTAGGTAGACAATGGAATTGTTGAAAAGTTCTGTTTCTTTTTGAGCTTTTTTCCAGGCCAGAAGCCCCAGTCTGTATTAATATTTCACTGCTAATCCATTCATGTCACAAATTGTTCTCTTGTGGTGCTTGGCTTGTGACTGTATCCGATTTAATGTGAAATCCTACGGTACAATATGATCACTCCATAGACTTACAATTTTTCTTAGCAATTTCAGGATATTACAAGAAGTTGAGGCTGATGCTGTACTTTGTAGATGGAAATGAACAATAAATAGTTAGAAAATGCCCAGTTGAAAGTGTGTGCTTCAGATAAGACAGAGATGGTATTCTGATTAACTGTTGTGGTCGTGCTTTGTAATACTCCTTGAAAATGGAAGTTCTCTTGGTGAAGTTCTAGTGAGCATAATGTCCTGTCTACCTGAACAAGTCCTGTCAACCAAGACATTCCCCTTTGGCTGCAGCTTCCTCCACCTAGTAGTCTTCCTCAGTTAGCCTTACAGCATCAGCTCTCATCTAGTTTTTCTGATGACTCAGTCCTTTACGTAAATCACTGTACATTGGTTCTTGAGCAGGGATGACTACCCCGGGATACAATTGGTGGTTCCTGGTTCCAGGCATCCACTCTGCTTGAAGGAGAACGAGAATCAGTTCCACTTTATTGTAAATATGTTAAGTTAGTGTGTGAGTTCAGCAGATGATTCAGCAGCAGCATGGTCATGAGCCATTGGACAGAAGCTGCTTTTACCACCCTAAAGTGTGCTATCTCTGCTTTTGACTTGGAGGCCTGAAAAATGTAGCTACATCTGCTCTTCAGTACTTCTTGCAGAGGTCTGTGCTCATCTTGGGTGTGAGTGTTCAGGCTGGCGAGGTAGTTAGTCCTTCTGGTTCAGAGATCTACGGGGTGATCAGAAGCTGCCCTGACAGTTTTATGTCATTATCATCTGTCTGTCCTGCCGTGTCATCCCCCTGGACTTTCAGGGTGCTATTTCCTCTTGCTGGAGGCTACTCCTTCTACAGCAAGTGTGGCAGAAAGGAAAGCATGACAGCATCACTCTTTGGAAGCCTGTAAGTTTGTACAGATTCACTTTGGGGGCACCTTCACTTTGTTGCTCCTGCTGTGGCATCATAACCTCTGACAGAAGTGCGGAGCAGATAGCAGGCTGGAGAAAGTTGAATCACCTCAGGGAGAGCCATCACCTGACATCCTTCAGCCTTCTGTGTTCACCCAAATCACTGCTTTTTTTTTTTTTTTTTTTTTTTTTTTTTTTTTAAAAAAACCAAGTAGCAGCTGCTACTTTTGTTAGAGGTGCAGCTGAAATACCTTTTTATTTAAGAATTTTCACTAGTATTTACAATATTGAAGATGTCCCCAGGTGATATAGTGACTTCACTGGCAAAACTGACTTAAAAAGGCTACTTAAGAAAGGCTGCAGTTTGCTTCCCCTCAGCTGTGCCGCTGCAGATTCAGGGAGCCGTGTTGCAAACCAAATGTCTGAAAGAACCACATTAACAATATCCCCTGTGAAATACTGTGTATCATCTGCTTCCCCTTTCCAGTCTTTTCGTGGTAAAGAGATTTAGGTAGATTGATACAGGACTGAGTCAGCTGCGTTAAAACCCAACCTGTGGTTCTTGCCAGTTAGGCACTCTGATCAGGCAGTTTCTCCAGAAAAACTGAGGCTGAATTTTTTTAGTTCTTTTTTTTTTTTTTTTTTTTTTTTTTTTTTTTTTTTTTAAATGATATTTCAGATGCTGATGCAGATGCTCTGGATTTCATCCACAAAAAACATTTTGGCACATTTTTTTTATTACTACGTAGTAATAAACAGAACCAAACCTTACCCAATATTTTTCTCAAAAGAAGCAGGCGGGGAGGGGGAAGTGAGCAAATACATAGTTTTTCAGGGCTACCTACAAAATCTCAACACTCAGGATTATGAGATAATTTGGGGTGGAACACACCTCAGGAGGTCTCTGGTCCAACCTTCTGCTCACAGCAGGGTCTRCTCTGAGGTCTGACCAGTTTGCTCAGGGCTGTCTCCAGTCTGGTCTTGAAAACCTCCAAGGAAAGAGGCTGGGCAACATGTTCTAATGCTTGGCTGCCCTCATGGGGGAAAAAGTTGACTTTATAAACTCTTAACTGGAATCAAGACTAGGAAGGGAATGACCAAGTCAGGGGTCCTTTGTTCAGGGGACCTTGAAGTTTCAAGGCTTAGATGTACACGTTAGATCTGCGAGTTGAAACATTGCACTTGATCTTTGTGTTCTGGAAATACTAGAATTTTCTCATTTAGCAACCAAATTTAAAAAAAAAAAATCCACGTGTATAAAAGCTTCCATTTCACGTGCAGAAGGGCTTGGATGTCCCTGTAGTTTTGGCTGTAGAAGTATTCACATGTAAAACCATTAAATGAGGGGCAGCAGTGGTTTTTTTCCTTCTTGCTTCAATATATTGCTCCTTTCTTCCCAAGGTAAAAATGAGGCAAACCATTCTCTGACACTTAGGTTATTTTGATATACAACACAGGGAGAGAGGGACAGGCTGGTACTGTAAGCCTTCCTCTGAAATACCTGTTTATGAAAAGGGACATGTGCCCTCTTGAGTAAAGGATGTTCTTTGCCATTTTAACTAGTTGTTTTCTCCAGGCCATCATTTAGCTTAGCTCACTGGAGAGTTTGTTAAATGGCTGCCACAGTCAGTTCTTAACAACAGTTCAGGCATGGGTCTTACAAAATTTTTTAGCTGATGAGCTCCTATTCTCAAATAATTTAAACTTCAGGGTGTACAAAGTTAGTTACTAAACCTTGTGTCTTCAAAACTTCAGTTTTCATGCAGTCTTTGAATATTATTCATGTAACTGTATATCTGCATTTTGGGAATAAATGCGAYGTGTTATGAACAGAATACGTATTACTACTTGCCTATCAGTAATTTACTTTTAATTAGTTTGCTTAGTGAAATGTAGCTTTAGTATACATGTTTGTGGCTTCAACATCACTTGTGAGGTAATTACATGTATTCTCTACCCAGTGCTCATGCTGCATTCTTTGTGTTGTTATAAAATAGGTAACACTGCTGCATTTTAAGGTTTGGTTGCCAGTTAATATTGATGTTTTCTGTGCCTCAAATGTTGATAAAGCAAGCCACTGCAACCCAGAAGTTAACTTTGGTATTTTCCTGTAGCAGAGTTCAAAAGAGCTGAGCATCAACTTGATGAATTTGTCAGGCTTATTGCTATCAATATAGACAAAATTTAATTTTAGTTTTTAAATGTTTTAGGTAACATTTAAGGAGCTATTAAAGATAAGTGAGTAAATTTGAACGGAATATATATTTGTCATTGTCTTGTAGAGACTGCAGATACTGCTAATTTTAAGATGTTTTGTTATTAATTGATTATATTAAATAGCATGAAAGATGTTAGCAATTACAACAGTAGTTTTGTAGGTGCAAGTGAAACTGTATAGTGTCCTGTCAGTTCTGTTCAGGTGTTTCTTTCCAGGCTGTAGGAGAAATGTAAAGAGAGAAAACTCAGTGCATTACTTCCACATCTTTCACATTTTGGAGTATCCCATTCCAGTCCAAGCAGCTATGAAGCACTGGAATAAGACAGAAGAATCTCCTGCCAGCCTGCAGAAATGGGCATTGCCTGGAAACATACCTCTGCTTCTGAAGTAGTTCAAAAATAAGCTGTGCAAAACTGATGTCTGCAGAAGGCTGTTTGCATTAAATAAACCTGTCGTGATGTCAGTTCAATTTTACTTTTACCATTTAACTTCCATCACAAATTATAGTAATACAGACATCCCAAAGTCCAGTGAGTTTTTGTTGTCAGAGTAACACTGTATTTTTCTGTGTCTGATACGTGTCTGCTAGGTTCATCACTTGACAGTCCAAAGGTGTCTGAAAGAGACTGGCCAACTTCAGTTCCATTTGTTCCCATATCCATACACTGGAGAACGTATTCGATACGATCTTTTGGCTCGGTTGTTGCTGCAAGTGTCAGTAACCTTCTGAAAACACCTACTCTGCATGTCTTTCCTGAGACTCCTAAAAATACACATGGAATAAAAACAGTGACAGATTCTTTTAGTGCCACCCAAGCCTGATGTTTTGTTCCTCAATGTCTTTTCTTTTTCTCTTTACCATAAGGTTAGTATTCTTTGTATCTCAGAACTGCTATTTCCTTCAAGTTGCTCATCTGRAGCATTAACAAATGTGCTCAGTGGTGTATCCATACAGCAGGACTTCCTTGTCGCTTGAGTCTTTCCTCGTTGTCCATGAGTTAGGAGTTCATGAATGATTTTTCATTCTTTTGAACCCACAACAAATGTTCACGGTTGTCTTTTCTGATGGTGTTATGCATAGAACAATTTGAGTGTGTCAACCATATATTGTAAGTATCCCATAGTTTTTCTCTGCTGGGCCTTGGATACCATTATCTTTTTATAGGTAGCAGCTCTTTGTTCCCATGAGTGCCCTTGAGGCAAAAAAGTACTTTGTACTTCTCTGAATTGCTGCAGCAGACAAGGAAAAGCCACTGAAGAACAGGGGTATCCTTTTTCACAGGAATTGCTGTTATATTGACGTACCATAGCTTAGGACTTAAGATCTGATGGTACCAATGTAGCCATATGATCTTTAACTACTGCCAGGAAATTTTCATAAGCAAATGCCCTCAAAGCCATCTGTTCTACCCTGGCCAGAGTCGTGATCACTTGGAGGCAAGGAAATAGGATTGAATAATGAAGAATTGCAGTAATTGTCTTGAAACAACTCTTTAATAATAGGATGCTCTTTCACCTTATGTGTAATGCTAACAGATTGTCACTGAAGGCGTTACTCCTGATCTCCTGCCACACGCCCTTCTCCATGTGTCTACCTTCAAACTCGTGCTCTAGGTGGTTTGCAGCATGTCTGGCAATTGCAAAGGCCCAAGATGAAGTACTTTGGCTCACCGATAGGATGGAAAACTAGTGTTAGTTTTCTTTGAGGTTGGTTTGCTGAACCAGCACACGTTGCAGCTTCCCGATTGCTGGACCTGGCACAAGTGGCAGAAGCACATGGAGTGGTGGGAAGAGGTCAGACTACTACTTTTGGCAGCAGCTGGCCATTAATATAGATGAGATGTAATGTGACACTGCGTGTAGCTAGAAATAGAAGGCACAAAATGATTGGCAGTGCATCACTTAGACTAGAAACGTATGAAATGCAGAGATGATAATCCACAAACTAGGACAGACTAGGTAGATATGGTAGGCAAAGCTTAGAAGAAAGGAATAGAGACCCAGAGGCTGTTCTCCTAAAAGCTGCCTATGAAATCTGTGGCAAAGAATGGACTAGAACCTCTCAAGGAATGTACCCATTCTGTGAGGTAGCCTGAAATGGACTTAATGTTTCTGGACGTGATAGGGTTTTTGCAGATTTTCTGGTTGGGGTTTGTGGTTTTTTTCCTTCCATAGACTGGGATTGTACTGGCTATACATTTTGGAGTTGTTTAAAAGTCACGGGGGTCATTCTGAACTCTAAAGGCATTGCAATTATTTAGCAATGCTTTTGAAGCTGTGAAGGAGGTGATTGCTGTAGCAGTATTTCAGCCTGTAGGGAAGGCTGTTTGCTTTCTTGAGCTGTCATGCCTTCTCCATACTATTTCAGAATACTGAAAGCTGAACTTCGTTTCTTAAAGTGTGCTTGACTTTTATGAGATATTTTTATGCCCCACTATGGTTTTGTGTCCACTCTCAACAGGAAAATGCTTCATGGTGGTAGGCTCCACTGCAATATATATTGGAGTATTTAGTTACAGAATTGTTGAAGTTGGAAGGGACATCTGGAGATAGTCAAGACCAACCCATTGCTCAAAGTGGGGTCAGCTAGAGCAGGTTGGCCAGGACTGTTGCCAGTCTGGTTTTGTATACCTGAGTGCAGACACTGCAAGCTGTCTGGGCAACGTGTTCCTGTGTTTCATCACTCTTACAGTGAAAAAAGCTTTTCCTTATGTTTAAATGTATTTCAGTTTGTGCCCATTGATTCTTGTCACTGGGTGCCATTGAGAAGAGACTGGGTCCGTCTTCTGTATGCCCTTCCATCAGATATTTATGCACATGGATCAGATCCTCCTGAGCCATCTCTTCTCCAGGCTGAACAGCCCAGGCTCTCTCAGCCTCTCCTCCTATGTCAGATGATCCAGTCCCTCAGTCACCTTTGTGGCCCCTTGCTGGAGTTGCTTCATTCTGTCCATGTCTCTTTTGAAATTGGAAAGCCCAGCACTGGACACAGTACAGCTCTGTGTATAAGGACCTGGGGGTCCTGGTGGACACTGAGTTGGCCAGGAGCCAGCGATGTGCTCCTGTGACAAAGTCCCCCAGCACCCTGGGCTGCGTTCAGAGCATTGCCAGCAGGTCGAGGGAGGTGACCCTGCTCCTCTGCTTAGCCCTGGGGAGGCACATCTGGAGCACTGGGTCCAGGGCTGGGCTCCCCCCAGGACAAGAGAGACATGGACAGGCTGGAGTGAGTCCAGCAAAGGCCACAAGGATGCCTGAGGGTCTGGAGCACCCAAGATGTGAGGAAGGGCTGGGAGAGCTGGGGCTGTTCAGCCTGGAGAGGAGAGGGCTCGGGAGGGGTCTTATCCTTGGGTATAGATGTCTGATGAGGGAGTAGAGATGAGGGAGCCAGGCTGCCCTCAGTGGTGTCCAGGGCCAGGACAAGAGACAATGGGCTCACATTGAAAATTAAGAAATTCCAGCTAAACATAAGAAAAAACTTTTTTTTTTATTTTAAGGGTGATCAGAAACTTGATCAGGTTGTCTAGGGAGGTTGGGGGGTTTCTGTCCCTGGGGGTATATAAAACCTGACTGGATGAGATCCTGAGCAGCCTGTTACAGGTGACCCTGCTTTGAGCATAGGGTTGAACTTAGACAATCTCCAGGCTTGCCTTGCAACCCCAACTGTCTTAGGAATATTATATTCCAGATGTGGTTTCACGAGTGCTGGTTGCTCTTCTTAATGCAACACAGGATGCTGTTGGCCTTCTTTGTCACAAGGGCACATTGCTGGCTTGTGTTCAACTGAAGTGTCCACCAGGACCTCCAGGTCATTCTCTACAAAGCTACTTTCCAACTGCTTGGAACCCAGCCTGTACTGGTGCCTGTAGTAGGAGGTGATTCCTCCATGCATGAAGGACTTTGCCTTTCTGTGTTGGACTTCATGAGGTTTCAGCTGGCCTGTTTCTGCAGCCTGTTGAGATCCCTCTGACTGGCAGTGCACTCATCTGCTGTATCCTCCCAATGTTGTGTTGGCTGCAAACAGGCTGAGGGTGTGCTCTGTCCCGTCGTCAGGTCCCTAATGAAGATGCTGGACAGTATTAGCCCCAGCCTCAACTCCTGGGCTCCGTCCCCCGTCACTGACATCCAGCTGGACTTTGCTGCTTGTCACAACCCTCTGAGCTGGGCTATTCAGCAAGTTTTCCATCCGCATCCCTGCTTGTCCAGGCTGTGCTTCATCAGTTTGTCTGTGAGGGTGTTATGGGAGATAGCATGGAAAGCCTTGCTGAAGTGAAGGCAAGCAGCATCCCCTGCGCTCCCCTCATCTACCATGCCAGTCCTTTCATTGAGGGAGGCTCTCAGGCTGCTCAGGCATGATTTCTCTTTTGTAAGTCCACGCTGACTGGTCCCATCGCCTCCTGGTCCTCCTGCATGTGCTGGGAAATGGTTTCCAGGAGGGTTTGCTCCATCACCTGCCTGGGGGTGGGGGTGAGGCTGTCCAGCCTGTAGTTCTCTGGATGCTTATCCTTGAAGAGGGGAATTATGTCTTTTCCATCCTGAAAACTTGTAAAGGGTGACAGAAACTTGAAGTGGGACTGAAACAACAGGCTCCAACATTTATATATAAATCACATAAAAATCTGTGCACGTGCACACATACGTAAAACCATACAAGGTATATATGAATCCGAAGGATGCTGCATGGCTTCAGGGCAGAGGTTAGAGCGGACTCTGTTCTGCTTGTTGAGGATTTCACCATAGGAAACCTGCTCTTCCAAATTGAGGTGGGGATTTGGTTGTTCCTCTTTACACGAGGCTTATGAACCAACAGGCCTCCTACAGGTCATTCTGGCTGTTGGCAAATCCTTAACGCTGGCTGAAGGCAAAGCTGTGCTTTTGGGGTTTGGTGTTTTTTTTTTTCCCGTGAGGGCAGAGCTGCTGCCGTTACACCGTGCTAGATTCTGTTTGCTTGAACTCATGCTGTCCTTAATTCACAGTAAAGTGAATGCTACCTTTCCCTCAGAACCTCTACCCTAGCTGGTGGTGTTGTAAAGAAAGCAGAGTCTCAGCTATTTTAGCTTTTCCACAAGTGCTCTTGTGTTTTGAGTCACAGTTATTTTTCTGGACACAAGTATAATTATACCATGAGCCTCTTCTCACTGACCATCCTGATTTCTTCAGTTTTGGATGCACGGCTCCCTGATGCTGCTGTTATCCCTGGTTTATATGCTTGTTTTTCTTCGTTCCTTTCCTTCTGACTTGAGGCCTTTACCCAGAACTTTCCTTCCCAGGTTGGGCTGGGGTAAAGCAGGTGGATCGGCAAGGAGGGGCTCCACCTGCCCCATGCGTGGGCCAGCCAGAATTCCCCAGTGGATTTCCACTGCAAAGCCGAGACGAGCACTACTGATCTATATGCATAAACTGTTTCCCAACTGAGCCCCCCTTGAAATGCCTCTGTTACATCAAAAAATAACTGGGGAGGCGGAGAGTGGTTATTTAGCCTTAACAATAGTGTTAGTACTAGGTTAGAGAGAAACTGGCCATGAGTAAGTGCAGGTTGTATCTTGGAAAGAGGTTTGTTTTTGTCAGCAGGAGTGTTCGCTTGTGTAAAAGCGTTCCAATAATGATGCATTTTAATGGTTGGGCAGAAAGAACAATTTCAAGATGGCATTTGCAGAATTTATTGTTTACTAAGTAACATGTTTTATCCCTCAGAATAGATTATCTTCAGGGCTTTCTAGGACATTAAATCCAGTTCTCTGTTCCTATGAGGGCAGTAATTTCTGGAATAATCTTTCATSATAAGTCATGGGGATACTTTTTCCCTTTTTATCTTTACCAGCCCTGGTTCTGCTTTCCTCTTCCCATCTCAGAGCAACTCGGTATTCAAGTCACTTGATTTTGGTGAGAGCAGTCTATGTTGTAATGATGAGTCATTATTTGGATGCAAAGTATACTGATACTACCCTTCTGCCAAGTATACTGATACTACTCTGCTAGGTCAATACTTTGTTAAAAGGGGACCCTGGGATTCCAGGGACCCTTGCGTGAGGATGGGGTCTCCGCAGCTTGCTTCCTGGTCTCGGTTGAGGCTGGGTGTATTTGCGAGGGACTTCATATCCTGGCAGAGGCTGCCATGTAACGAGGATGGGAAAACTGCACTTCGACTTCTGCACAACCCACAGACCGCACAGCAGTGTCTCTGCGCTGCCTGGGTGAATTGCTTACCATTGCTGTTTTGCTTTTCTTAGATTGTTGCAGTTAATATGAGCAGTTTAGCTTCAGTTACGTTTCTGTTATGCCCTCTTTAGGTGATAAAGGTTCCTCTTGCTGCTAGTGGTGGCTATAATCTCCATTTGCAGTGCTCATTTCTTTCATATTTGTTATGAGAGAATTGTTAAGGAAGACTTAGTCTTTATTTTAAAACTTTCTAAGATACTGCTTAGCGATGTTTGTCTTTCCCTTATTTTTTCCTTGCACTGAACATGCAGTATTGTCTACCTTATTCTCAGCATTGTCTGCCAGAAATAGACAGTTTGAATTTGTTTGATTTCCCACCTGCGATTGCTGCAATGAATACACTACGACTTTGTTAATTTGCACTAATAATCGTGTATTACCTATTATGCATTACCCAGTTTTGCAAGTTTATCAGACAAACAAAACATACCAAATAGAGATCAGTCATTGCTGGCTGATTTTGATATTCAACTTCCGCTCAGTATGTGCTAGTAATACTGTACACTGGAATTTTTTAAGATAATCTTTGCAAAGAAAGATTTTTAAACTGTATTCACTAGTGAAACTTCCTATGGCATTGTGCAACATTTTGCAAAAATGTTTTTAGTGCTTACCCGCTTAGCATGAGTTTCAGTCTACTTAATTGAGCAGATGTGATTTCTCGGCTTTTTTGTGCAGTACTGCCTTTTTAAAGCTAATACTGCCTAAAAAGCTATTTCTTGCAAGTCAGCAGTGATACTGCACATAAACTAAAAATATATTTGTGTGTTAGTATGAGAAAAATAGACTGTAGTGTCTCCACCTGAAGACTGTATATATTCTATAGTTTCTTTAGGCTGTGCTCTTTAGGAGAGCAAAGCTTCTTGTCTATTGTATCTTCTATCCACCCTTCAGGCAAATATTCAAGATGTGTTTTTACCTCTGTATACTGCTTTCTGCTTGACACAGGCAAATATATTTTGAGTTTTCATTTGTACATTGTAGATTCTCATAAAATGTGGACAGACATGTAAGTGAATTTTGGTCATTGATTCCTAAGAAGGTGTATTTCTGCTCACTTTGAAGAGCTGCTAATATAAAAGAACTTTATAATTACATGGATTTTTTTAAATTTTAGTTTTTGCTTTGCTATATAGCTAGGCCAGGTGTTTTGGGTGGAAGTGGCTTGTGCATGTGACTGGTTGGTCTTATGAGATCAAGTCAAGGAGCAGGAAAATGCTTTAGAAAATCTTGGAATAATAGTACAAGTTTTTACTTGAGTTTAAATTTACCAGTTTCTAACATAATATCATGTTTAATTTTGCATATAATTCTGGGTGTACAGATTTTGCAACTCTAGTAGGAGTACAGTCTAGATATAGTATTACACATATACACAAGTATCTATCGTGAATGTGCAAATTGAAGTTTTCCAAATTATTTCTTGGCGAAATGCAGGCAGTTTTTCATGAAGACAGCATTGTATATTATGTAATATAACAATATCCATGATACCAAACAATATCTCAGTTTCCAGAAGGTGGCAGGGAAAGGGGTACTGCAGCTCTCTGAAGTAAAAAGTCAGTCTTCCTAACTTTGAAAGAAAACTTCATTAGGTCTGTTCCTGAAAATAGTTGAAACATTTGCTTGAATTTTCAAAACAAATGAGGTTTGCATGTCTGACATGCAAATTTCATCCCAGGAGGTTAAAGATTGGCAAAGTTATAAGCAAGGGAAAGCAGAATTTTATGAAAGAAGACGTTTGTTCTGATTAGAAATGTAAGGTTACCAAATATGGTAGGCCAAAGGGTGTCTCTGTTACATAAAGATTGTTGTGGAAGTCTCATTTTTTTTCTGTATTTCAAAAAATATATTTGTTTTGTAGTCTGTGATCATATTAATTTGTGTTATAAACGTACTTGGGAAGAAAGTCTGGCTTGCAAAATAATTCTTGTTTTTTTTTTTCCTCACAGCTGGGTTAGAGGTTAAGATTAAATTGCTTTTTCCTTTTGTTCTATGAGGAATTCTCATTGTGATTTGTGATTACCTTTTAAAAGTGTGTACCTTAATTTAAATAGAACAGGGAATTTGTGTATTGCACAGCATGCAGTTTCAAATAGGAAAAATAATTTCTCTTGAACTGTGCTTCCACTGTCAATGCAATCTGGCATGTACCTTGGTTGTGGAAAAGGGGATTTAGTACACGGGAGTTAGATCAGAGCTGGATCTGTTAAAAACTAACCTATCACTACTGTTAGTTTTCAGTTTTGTGTCAGCATAAAGGAAGAATTGGAAATGAGCAGATAGAGATGGAGAGAAAGTAGCATTGCCCCATCTGGCAATAGCACCGATTTATGCCATACTAAGCTGATTGTGGAATTGTAGTACTATTTTCAGAATGAATTGTTTTGCTTTATTTTATACCTTCATCAACGCAATTATTGCATCACAAAATGGGCAGTTTTTCCAATTATTCTTGCTGAAATAGTGCAGCAATGTTGATACATAAAGGAGAAAATGAATACCATTTGCCTTAAATTGCTTCAGCATGTTTGTGGTGCTTTATTTGTAAATATATTATTTGCAGTGACTTGCTTTGTATCAGATGAATTGTTGAATTGAGTTTGTACAGGTTCAACATAGAAAAAATAATTTCCTGTGTTTTCTTTTTTAGCCTTCTGTTGAGTCTTCAAGCCCAGGTAAATATTTTTAATATTTCCTAAACTTGTGAGGGAAGAGGGCACCCTTGAAAAATTATTTTTGCTGGTCTCTTCCAGTTAGTAATCTAAGGATATAGTTTGATGAATAGGTTGGTGGCAGTACTGGTTTAAGGAGTCACTGCTTTCTTCCAGTCTGTACCAGCATAAGTTTCTAAATGGTATGATACACCGGGGAAATATGATTCTTGTCTTTGCAAAAGCTGCACAAACACATGTTCGGGAATGCTGACGTCCTGAGGAGCACAATGTGAGCGAGTGCTGGGGACATGGAAGAGACTACCCAGCGATACAATGACCATCCCTCTAGGCATGGCTACCTGTTGGTGTTAGAGTTAAATACAGAGTCAAAAGTTAAGGCACTGTGTGCTCTCAATTAATAGATATACCATTGCTGTATGTTTTTATGCATAATAGCATCAAGAACAAAAGCAGCAAGAAAAGCACTATTTTTTTACCTCATTGGATTACTGAAAATGAGGGGTTTCGTGACTTCTGTTTTTAAAGCTGGTTATTTTCTGATATTCCAGTATCCCAGAGCTACTGGCTATCTAGTAGTCAGCCTAAGTGTAAATTATGAATACCTGGGGTTTTTTTGTTCACTTTGGTACCACTGTACTTAGTGTTATTTATTTCCAAGGTTTTTGGCATCCTATTAGTGGAAAAGCTTTCCAGTAGTTACTTTAGCTGGACTGCCGTTGTCTCTTGAGCTCTTATTTCTTTCAGAGAAACAATCAATTGCTTTAACACTTCAAACGACAAAGTATAGGTAACCTTTATAGTCAACCCCTCCCTCCTGCACCCTTAGCGTGGGTACGCTCTTCAAGCTTTGGAAAACAAAATTTAAATTGTCCACAGAGACAAAGTGGAAAAATGTTAGCAGGGTTAGAATTAGAAATCAGGTATTGCTGAATTACATAAAAATGCTGCATCTGCCAAATCATTCATCCATTCATTTATTTTTCATTGTCATAAAATATAACCAGACTTCTTGGCAAAGAACTGTGAAAATACTGTATGGGGAAAAATAACTAAGGATTCTGCATCATAAATAAAATCTGCGTAACTGTGAAGCTTACTTTAAGTTTAAATTTTGGAAAAGTCATTAGACTGTCTTTGTAGATGTAAACAGGAAAGCTTCCAAAGTATAAAGGAAACAACTGCCCTGAGTTTATATTTTATGAGTATTTCTGCTCCCAGTAGAACTCTTGATTCAGGCAGGTTTATGATTATTTAAGAATTCAGTCTTCAAAAACTGAACATTTTACAAACATTTAACTAGGGGCCCAATGTCCAGATATATAGTACTTTGAGAACTGGCTGGTTAAACAGTATCTCCTGGTTCTTTTTTCCATGATCTCTTACTACCCAAAGGACAGCTTTCACTGTCCTCTGAGTAATGAGATTGGCTTTCCCTAACATAAATGATTGAGGGATTTTGAAGGTATTTTAATTTCTGAGTATAATTTGAGTATTAAAATGTCACCAAAATAAAAAATTAAACTCTGTGAGGCCATGATCTAACTAAAAACATTCTTTAAAATGTTTTCTATCAGGAGGTTCAGCAACATCTGATGACCATGAATTTGATCCATCAGCTGATATGCTGGTGCATGACTTTGATGATGAACGGACATTAGAAGAGGAGGAAATGATGGAAGGAGAAACAAACTTCAGTTCTGAAATAGAGGATCTTAACAGGGTAGGTAGCCTTAAGTAGTCATAAAACATAACGACAGCCCACAGTCTCACACAAAACATACGCAGGTTTTTTCCCTTATATATGGAATTTAAAAAAAACCCACCCCTAAAACACTAATAGGCAAATAATATAGACGGGGGAAAGGGGCTGAGCTAAATTTGCAGTTCTCAAAAGTTGGGAAAAGGAAACTGGTACATAAATACTTAATAATGTGTAACACTGTGCTTGTTAGTTTCTTTTTGCATATATGTGCTGGTATAGGATTTGCATTTTAAAGCTAATATAAGTTAAAGTACGCTCTGACTAAACTTGTATATTCCAGTGTTACTATTTTCTAAAGCACTTGCACTTGATTAGGGCATATAGATCTTGATTTTTTAAAAAATCCCATAATTTTACATTTCTTTTGCATTTTTATACAATCATTTGTATAATATTTCAGTGGAGCATATAGGAGTATCTTCATTTTTAAGGTAGAGGAAACGGAGATGCAGATTAAATGATTGGCTCAAAGCGAAGAGTTGTCAGCAGAGCTGGGATCAGAACTCAAAATTATTGTTAATAGTGATAAATAAATCTTAAAACGTGTATCTTCTGAAATTATTGCATATAAGATTTATTTGGCATTTTGAGGTTATGCTTACGTATTGTCTTAAATTACTTCTCAGGCAGGAATAATATTCTTAAATTACAAACTAGGTTCATTGTAAATGCAGAGTAATTTAGATACTGTCTGTGGCCTCATTGGCTGAAAAGGCTTCCAGAACAGATAATTAATGATTCTCAGATGCATATTTGATGTACAAATCCTATTTAGTATAAGTGATTATGCCAATATGACTTTAATTTAGTGCATTTAAGCTACATTTTGGGAGTAAATGATAATTACTTTCTGGTAATTTCAGGTTTGATATTAAATGGTAAACATAAAGATAAATAAATAGTTTGTGAATCTAAATATGCTTCATCTAGACTAAATGAGAAATGGAGCTCCACATGTATGTCATGTGGTTTTTAAGTTGAAAATATGTTTTTTCCCCCTCATATTTTGTGAAGAGTCAACATCTGGTTGTGTAATTCTATCACCACATTACAATGCTTTGTTTATAACTGTATTTCAGCCATCAATTTACTCCCTCATGTCTTGGTTGTTGGGGCTGCAAGTTTATAATTTCTCCATGTGTCAGCTCTTTTGTGATCAGGACGGTGAGCAATGGTGTAACTTGAGATTCACATTGCTCCGTGTGCTACTCTTCTCTGCAGGACGCTTTTACAGACTGGCAGAGAATCTTACGGTCAGTTTGTACGTGTATTGCAGGTAGGGCTTTTACTGAGTTTCAGATGCTTCCATGTCAGCAGGATCTTGCTAGAGACCTGTGGTTACTTCTAGTTGTGGGATAGCAGGCCGCACATCAAGGCTTACATTTACCTCTTTTTTTTTTTAGTCATGGATGATAGGCAATCTAAATCTCAAAACTATGGTCAAGACAAGTGCTATCCTGTCTTCGTCTTTCCCCAGACATTTACATGTATTATTTCAGATTTCCCCCAGGCTGTGAATGTGCCTGATTTACTAGTTCAGCTCCTTCAGAGATGAGGTGGCAGTCAGGTTTTGCAAAAGCGTTTTTGAACCTTAATGGTTTCACTCCTGACTGTCATAATAATTATACCTTCCTCTGAGGGTAAGGATCTTTTCTACTCATTGGTTGAAACTCTGGTGAATCTGCAATGCATTAGTACTTGAGGCTGAGCAGCATCCTCCATTTGTCTGTGCAAGTACGTGTATACATTTTTGTTTAAACAGCAGTAGCATATCTGCGTCTAGAGACCTGAAGTTGCCCTCTATGCTGCTCTAGCGTAGGAAAAAATACAGTTCCCTGAGAGCAGAGCAGTACCTGAAGGGAATCAGAATGATTGGATTTGGTGGTTCTCAGTGATGTGTCTTGAAAGGTAAGAGTTTTTCTTGGGCAGGAAAGCTATCTGCGAGGTGGTACAGCAGACTATCCTTGATCATATCCAGACATGTATTCAGTAATACTATTTTCCTGTGTAGGAGCATCTATACCAGAGGTGACCAAAGTCCTGGCTAACCAGTATTCCTTCTTCAGCAGCCCGAGAGAGAGTGCTCAGGAAGGTGTGCCTGGGATGCGGCACGTCTCTCGGCATCCTGGGCATACGCTGACGCTGCAGTTTTCCAAAACGCTGGAAACTTGGCAGTGTAATTTTGGTAGTAGGAAACTGCATTCACACTCTGTCTTGGAAATAACAAGTGACCAGGCCCCAGCAAGTTGCAGAAACTCAACTTCCTCCTACTCTTAGCTAAGCTGACTGTACAAAGCATCAGCTGGAGGGAGTGTGACATGGAGGATTTGAGGAGTATGAGACCAAGTCCTTTACCTTTGTGCTGCCCTCTCTGTGGGCAGAGCACTACTGGGTGGTGTGTGCTGGCTTCCTGGGTGCCTCTTGGAAGTGGTGAGCATTGCCAGGGTGCTGTGTGTGGTGCCTCCCTGCATTGCTTACAGATTTTTAAGCTTTTGACTCCCTTCCTTCTTCCATTTGTTGTTCCATATAATCACTTGGTTTCTCCTTTTGGGGTCCCCCTTTTCAGGGAGGGCTCTTGGGCTTTCTTAGGGTTGTGCACCAGCATCCTCTTGTCTTTAAATGAGAGAACCATACATGGAAGCATGCAGTGTTTCTCCCAAATACCCTTCCAGCCTCTAGCAGGGTGCAGTTCAGGCACGTATGAAAGATGTCTCTTTGTCTGTAATGCCTGTCTGTCTTGTTTTTCCTCCTCCCGTGGATTTGTCCATTTTATTTTTAACCTCTGTAAATTTAGTGTCCACGAGGCATGTGGCAATGTTGTGCAGTTCATTTAGTGTGAGAAACTTGTTTGGTTTTTCAGACCTATTCTATGTTCGTTTCAGTGGTTGCCCCTGAGCTCATCAATTAGAAGAGTGTACAGTCATTTATATTTACCTTCTCTGTGCTGCTTATGATGCAGTTCTCTGTTATATCACTCCCCCTCACCTACCTCTACTCCAGATGCACTAGTTATAATTCATTTCTTGTTATTAAACATCTTCCACATAAGAAAGTTCTATGTCTTTGATAAGACTTGTTACTTTTTTAACCTTTCCTATTTTTGCAATATCCTGAAACAATACAGAAATCATGATTTGTATTTTATCGTGGAGAGTTGCTGACCCTTGGGTCTTTTTGAATTGCAATGGACTATTTGAAGTTAAGAGGCTCTACCTAAGAAAAATGTTGTAAATACAATACCACTTTCCTGGATAACATATAGTAATATGCCTGTTACATCGTTCACACATACCTACGAATTGTAGTAAAAGTTCTTTTTAATCTGTAGTCTGTAGCTACAAATGGCATAGTGGTGAGGAGCGCTTAATGAGAGTATATTACTTTCCAAAATGTACTGGAGAACATTTGTTTGGATAATTATGAATAGGATTTTTCTGATAGCTGTACTGTCAGGCTTTAATTAAGGTCACAGTCCTGTCATGTTGTCTGTGTCAGTAAAATATTCATTCCCCACTTCTAGGAGTTCTTTCCATAAAATGGTACAATAGGGAACAAGAAGTCAAGAGGGAAGGTGAGGACATTGAGGTCCACATGGTCTGCATCAACTGTGTATATATAGCTTAACGAAAGAGTAGACCAATAGGTGGTAGAATGGCTTAGTTCTTTGAAGTAAAATAAAATAAAACACACAGACAATGAGTACTGGTAACCCCTGTGTTACTCTTTATTTTTACACACCAAAACTACACTTGCCTTTTGTAATTGGTATTGTTAGTATGTTTCCAGAAACTAGAGCTGTGTTGATCAGTGAAGGCCCTTCAGAAAGGAGTTCATTGGAGGAGGTCTAAGGTCAGCCAGTAACTAAAAAATCTGATTATCAGCTGAGATGTACATTACATACTAAGAAGAAATATTTAGAGCAGGCAGACACCTCTAAATAATAAACAAAGGATTTGTTCTTGTGAGAGAGCGAATTTTAAAATGCTCTCTGAAAAGTTTCTGCTCTGAAAAATCTCGTTAGGGATGCCGTATACTGCCCCTGAAGGCTGGATACTGAGGTATTAAAGGTAATAAAGTAAGTAATTTGCAGACCCAGCAATTAATAATTTTTATTAATAAAGTGAATGCTATTGATAACAGTATGGGAGCCACTAAATTTGAGAACCGACTGTATCATTTGAAATGTCTCTTCAGAGTGGACCAGCATTCTAAATACAAAGATTTTTAAATGTGCACGTATTTTAGCAGATTTGCTTCCAACTGTGGATGGTTTTGTAGACAACTAGTTTAAAATGCACGTGAATCCATAAACATTACTACTATCTTTACCTGGATATCAGGTGATCCTGAATATAAGGTGATCCCTCCCCCCCCATTCAACCCCTCATTTTTTGTTTTGCCTAGAAAGGGGAGAGGCACAGAGAGACGGAGAGGTGCATTTTTGGTGTAATTTTGTATTCAAAGCCAGGGTTACAGAACTATGGAGAACTGTCCCTGTAGTGCAACTCCCCAGATGAAGATTAAACTCCGTGTTCAAGCCAAGTGTGTTCGCTCTGTGTACTGAAGGGGTATGGTGTAACCAGACGTAACCTGCCACATTGCAGTGCTTGTGTTTTGGTCAAATAATAGTAGACAAATACCAAGGGAGGGGTGGGGCATACAGCCCTTTGGTGCCCTTTTAATGAGCTTTATGGCCCCTTTGAGAGATTGGTGGTATGCGAGGTCTGCTGTAAATTTATAAAGGATTAGGAAATAGTTCTGCTGCATAAAAAACCCACATTTTTCTTGGGAGCCGAAACTTCTATTTTTGACTGTCCATTCATTGTGCAGTGGCCATTCTTAGTATACCTGATCATCATTTATCTGTTTTTGCTGTTATGTTTAAAATGCATACCTTTAAGCAGTAGAGCAGATGTGGGATGTGAAATATTTTTGTTAAAATCTCAAACTTTGTTTGGATGTTTATCAGGAAAGTGATATGCCAATCCAGGAGCTACTTAGCCGTTATGGCTATGATGGTACCATTCCACTCCAAGAAGATGATGATGATGAAGATGATGAAGAAGAAGAGGAGGAGGGAGAAGATGATGATGATGTTGATAATGATGACAACAGTGGCTGTAGTGGTGAAAACAAAGTAAGTGTTTACACTAATTTGAAACTGATTTTCATACAGCCATTCTGTACTAGGCAACCACTCAAGATGCCAGATCATGGCAGAAGTAATTCATAATATAGTTGATTTCAGATGCTTTGTGTACTGAACTCTGATGTTTATTCTTAATTACCCATCTGTATTTCTCTTCATTGCTTTTAATTTCATCTGTATCATTCCAAACTATTGCTGCAGCAAATTAGGGTACGTGTATACTTACAGCATCATATAAGAAGGGATTGCACTTGTCCTTCAGAAATAGTCTGACTTCAGAAGTTGTAAATGCCTGAAGGCACCTTTATAGATACGGCTGAATACTTGTTCCAAGATGAAAAGCTGATCTACTGAAACCGAACAGTGAATTGTGGAATTGAATTAAATGTGTCTCTGAATATTGGAGATGGCTGCAAGTTTTCTAGCTTTAGCATTTTAAATTGTATTTTTTCAGCCTGGCAGCCCCGGTTGTACTTAAATTGTTAACTGAATCTAATGCTTCCAATATCTTTGCAAAATGTAATAGTTTTGAACTTAGCATCTTTAAAATCCTGTTCTGTGTGCTCTAAAAATAAATTTTCTGATTTTAGAGGAGTCTTTTCTACTTGTGTATGTCATATGTATTTGTAACAATCCTGTCCTGTCATGGGCACAGCTGTAACTTCTCCATTACTGGTGGCATTCAGAGTTGCATCCTGAATTCCATTAAAATATGAAACCCTTTGTATTGTCAGTAACAAAAAAGCTTAGGCATTAATGGAAGTTGCATTACCTAATCTGGCTTTTAAAAGGGTACATTTTGTTCTTTGATATCTTACCCATTTTAGAATCTCTAGAATGCGACACAGAGATGAGGAATGATATATCTGATTCAGAAAATGAAGTTCTTAAGATTTACAAACTCCCTTGACAGATGCTGTAAAAGATTGCTATTTGTATGGGTTGAATAGTTCAAAAAGAAGAAAGATACATAGTTATATTACATCTCAAAAGGTTCAAGAAGCTGGAGAGGGGGAGAAACTTACATAACATGAAGTATGTGAAATTAAAATRAGACACAAAAGTGGTTTATTTTGTTGTGCATGGTGGTGTTCCTGAAGTCTCACTTTCTTCTTGTGTCCTTGTTTCTTAATTACTTCCTGACACAGCTTCCATCTTCTGTGTTCTCATGACCTCCTCTGTAGTTCTCCAGTTGCGTTACTAGCTGCTTTAAGATACTGCCTATCTTTTCTCTTAAATGGATACAATCTCAGTGTCTGCCACTGCTGTTAGCAGCAAGAGGAGTCACCTTTGTCCCTCTGTAGGGCGCTAACACTTTGTAGCGTGCTGCAGAAGCAAGTGTGTTCCTGCCCATCAGCAGCAACGGTTCACAGTCTGGCACCGTAAACACAGCCGATGGGTTGGCCTAATTGCAGACCTGGCACTGTGGCTGAATTGAATGTATGCGTTCACCTATTCTACCCCAGTTTTGGGAGGGTTGGAACAAAGGTGGTGGGGAGGACTGGGCACAAAGAGAGCTAGCTAACCTGTTATGGTTGTTTGCCTCGGGGTACAAGAATGAGAGCTCTGAAATGCTTGCATGCTCTTAGCAGAGAGGCAGTAAAATACATCTGTGGGGGTGGAATAATTTTATAAATCATTCAGGCTTTCTCTGCAAGTGCTCGTCTTTCTGCAGCTTATTTAGCTATACTGCACTTAGCTATTTTCTATTTTTAATCTGCTTTAAGCTGCACATGTGATAATACTCTGGTTGCTGGTAAAGGTACACATAAACGTGCTGTACCTAATGCTTCTGTGTTAGAACTAGCAAGTATGAGTGCTTACAACATAGTCATAAAACACATAAAAGATACTGACGACATGCATTGAAATAGAAAACGCTAATATATTTTTTAACCTTTATCATTTTAATTTTCCTTAATTGTAATAATTCCCATAGTTGTTGTGGTTTATGGTCTAATAAAGAAACTTGTTCTAATTTTTGATCTTTTAATGACTCGATGTACATACTCGAGTCTACTGATATGCTGTTCCTGTGGGGTTGAACCACACTATTGACAATTTTTATGGAAGGTATCATTTCCATTTGATTGAGAAACGTATAGCCAGTAAATAATTCCTCCCCTTTTTTATTGAAAATTCATAAGGAAGGGTTTTAAAGACCAAAGTAACATTTAAAGTTAAATGAAATTAAATGAAAACCGCAAGGATTTGCTTGACTGATTTAAAAAACTAGGCGTGATATTTAATTGTGGTTCATATTTCTGATTTGTATGTTAGAGGCTGAGTGTTAAATTGATCTGCTTAAAATCCTGGTCAATAAATAATATGATGGTGTTTACACATCTGTTGTGGCTCAGTCTGGACAGGCCACAATCTATACAGTCACTTCAGGTCAGATAAAAGATATTTGGGTTTGATATATTGACAGTTTTGGAAAAAAAATGGCCAAAATAGTGTTTGTCACATACAAGGGATAGCTGATCTCCTGTTTGCTTTCTTATATTTAAGGAGGAGACCATAAAAGATTCATCAGGTCAGGAAGATGAGACACAGTCATCTAATGACGACCCAGCACCATCTGTTGCTTCTCAAGATCCACAGGAGATAATTCGCCCTCGTCGATGTAAATATTTTGATACAAGTATGTACAGTTTAGTACTAAGCACAGTGAGCTCAATATGATTGACCTTTGGTTAAGAACTGCTCGAGTTAACATAGTACTCTGTTTCTGAAATATGCATGTTGATACCTATAAACATTTGTTTGTTCTCTTTCATAACACTGCTCTTGATTATCCTTATGCTGAAAGTAATAAGCAACAAAAAACCTCCTATTTTTAGCTGAATGCTAAATCTTCTCTGCAGATAAGGGAGTCTGTGTAAGGACAGTAGATACTCTCTCTTCTTAAAAGAAAGGATTAAATTTGTGGAAAAACTTAAATTTCTACAGTTTCGAAAAAGCAGGCTCTCAGACAGCGTAAATCCTTTCATGACACTACTCCGAGTATTGTAACAGTCCAGTTTGTGATCCTGCAAACTGGTTTGTATGGACGTGCCCTTCAGAAAAATTTTCTTGTACATGGAGTCCAGGTGCGGTAAATGACTGTTTAGTATGGTATTACCTTACCATCATAGTTTCAGCTGCCAGTTCATACTAAGGACATAGGTAAAAATATTTGCAAGTAGGAAATTAACTGTTCCAACTAGATAATTGCTGCACAGTGTGTGATTATCATGACAAGGCCCGGTGACACCAGTTTATGTACTCACTGAAAGAAGATGAGAGTCCAACTGAAGGAAAAAGTAAAAACCAAAATTTACTAGAAATAGAACCCCAGATTTCTTCAAGATCGCTAATACAGAAAACAAAGGCAATGAAATCTGAAAAAGGCCAATAGATTGTTAAACCTGAAATAATGAAGGGGGAGATAACGATGAAGAAAATTTGCTTCAAGAATTCCACATTTGATACTGTTGCCAGCATTGTGGACTGATTATTTTCTCTCTTGTTTTGCTTAAAAATTGGTTTTGCATCCATTTGAGACCGTTGAGATAGTGTTATGTAGCTGTCCCTTTAGACAACTCTAATTTCTGTGGCAGTCTTACCTAATGGGATCTGAACCTTTTAGTATAGAGCTATCATCAGGGCTGTTTGGACAACAGGTATTTTACCTACCTTTGATGGAAGTGACTGTTGCTGGTGTTTGAATTCCTACTGTTCTATGTTTCAACAAACAAAAGTTAAAGCAAAGGTTCCTTACGATACCTTATACTTGATACTTATTAGCCATGACATTGTAGAAATGCCATTTTCTAATCTGTAGATTATTTTAATCCAAAAATGCCAAGGAACCTCAGCATGTAGCTGTGCAGAGGATTGCAAGTATCTTAAATGAACTCTATTTTTTAAACATAGCATTAGCATTAGCATAATGCAAGTGGATTGCATTAGGTTTTGGGTTTTTTACAATGTTCAGTTGTGTATAGAATGTAGTTTAATGTACAAATAATTTTAGTGCTGATATTATCACTTGCTATACATAAACCAGGTATTACAGTTGCTTTCAGTACGTTGTGAAAGGCAACTAGCCCATATCATAAAGAGCTTAAAATTTTTGTCAGTCCTTATCYGAAATGATCTATTTTAAATGCTGCTGTGCATCTCTGAGCAGTACATCCAAGCCTACTAAATCCCAGTAAGACTGAGAAAAGCACACTTGCAGATTTCTTGCACCTTGTGCTGTGGTCTACCTTAAATTCAGTGACAGCTGCTGTGAAGGAAAAAGAACAGCAGTAACTAAGCTAGGAGCTCATTAAAAATGGTGTTGAAACCCACACGTGGATGCTGAACATCCACATAAAAATACTTTCAGAAAGTAACTGTTTGTAGTAAATTTGGATGTGGATCATCTCAACTGCTTCAAAGCTGAGTGAGGGAAAGCAAATTTTAATTAGGTAGTAGTAAAATTGATGGATGTATTCATTTGAGCTGTAACTTTTCAGAGCCTGTTGTGTATCTTAATCCATTCTAAATGTGAACATTGGGGGGGTCATTTTTTAAAGTTGTCAATACTGAAACATTTTGTATTGTCACTAAAACTGCCATTTGCACTTTTGTGGTGTTAGATGAGATGGCAGTGAGGCAGAGCAGGGCTGCTGTGCGGCTGGAGGCTGGTGGGATGAGAGGCTGGGCTCATGTGTCCCCGTCACCCTCTGTGGTGCTCCCAGGAGCTGGCTGTGACGTCCCAGGCCCCCTCACTCAGCCCGCTTTGCTGGAGGCTGGCATTGGCATGCACGGGCCCCATCACAGCTCGTTTTGTGTAAATGTTTGAACAATTTCTTGTAGATAGTGAAATAGAAGAGGAATCTGAAGAAGATGAAGATTATATTCCCTCAGAAGACTGGAAAAAGGTAAATATTAAGGGCTGTTAAAAAAGTCTGTGTTTCATGAATAATGAGTTGATCCGTTTCCTAGTAACCCTGAGCTCCTCTCCATTTTTTCCCCATACATATAAGAGTCTTGATAGTAAAAAGTGTTAAAGACCTCCCCAAATAGTCAAAAATACATTTCCATATAGTGCCTGTTAACTGTAGATTCTAAGCAATTAAAAGTTTTAAGGGGTGAAAAAAGATGTGGTCATTCTCTTGTTTGCTGACAAAAAACATCACGGCTGTGGTTGCTTAACTTCTTGTTTCTGTTATTTCAAAACAGGAAATCATGGTGGGCTCTATGTTTCAAGCTGAAATTCCAGCTGGCATATGCAAATACAAAGAGAATGAAAAAGGTGAGACTTAGCACTATTACCATTACCGCTATGTTTGAGATTATTTTCTAATGGGGAGAAATAAAAGATTTGATTGATGTCATGTGTCCTGCAAAATAGAAGAGCTCCTTCAAGTGAAAAATAGAACCATCATCTCAAACTATAGTTCATCCTGTACTTCATCATCAGAGCTTGAGTCTTGGAAAGGGAAAAGAAAGATTATATTGCTGGCCTATTGCCTATTGAACCCTTGTATTCTAATCTGGTAATGTACACAAGCTTTCTATGTAGCTTATGTTAACCTCTTCACCTACTATGTTTAGTTTATGTAAAACGAAATAGATAATAAAGTAATTGTGTTGCTGGAATTGGACTAACACGTTAAAAGAGGCAAAATGGTACCAGCAGCTTTGATTTTCACATTTTATAACTCTTCAATCAGTATTAAAGAACCTCTTGTTCTACTTTTGGGGTTTTTTCCAGGAACTTTTTCCTCCCTCGCAACCAGAGCCTCTGGCTGTATGCTGTCAATATAATCAAGTCAGGAAAGGTAGACCCAGTTTAAGCCCAGCTGTGAGCTTAAAAGAAGCAAATTTTCCTGCTCATTTAGCCCATTGCTAAGAATTTGTTTACACTGCAGGTCAGTTTGAGACTGCAGCTTTTGTAGTTTCATATAAGTTAATTTTTAAACTAACCAGCACAAAACTCAGTGCCTTCCTAGAATCTGAGTATATACTCAAGTAGTAGCAGTTGTCTTGTTTCGAGCTCCAGGTTGCGGTAGCTATGCTGAAGCCTGATCTAGCTAGAAACTGTCTAAAAAGAGCATCAGTCCGGCTATTGACTTCAGAGCAGGCTCACACTGAAGCCGACACATTCTGTCAACTCTGGACTTTGTAGATGGAGAGGTTGAAGAGAATGTAATGTAAAACTATGTGAGAAGTCAGGAGCTTCCATTAAAAATAGAAAATGGCAAATTAGAAAACATTTGCTTTTTAGCTGTGAAGAAGTTGCTCTTTGCATGCTTTCCTGCTTCTGTCTGAAAATAGAGCTTGAACTATGTATTTGCCTGAGATGCAGTAAATTATGCTTTACTGGTCAGTCACCTGCTTTTCCTGGTATTTACTTAGCTCTAAATGGCTTCTGGCCTCCAATAATAAAAAAGATATAGCTGCTTTGTGCATTGCAGTAACCTATATAAACCAGTTTTTCGTAGTCTTGCGCACTACTCTTTGCAGAACAGAGAACCTACGTCATGGRCAAAAACTGTTGAGGGGAAAAGTTAGGGCTATTCTAGTTTTATATAGCAGTGGGGTTTTATATCTTCTGCCACTTCTTTCCTTTCTGCTGTGTTTTGGATGTAATCTTTGACAGGACTCCAACTGGAATATTAATGAAGCTTAAAAAGTTGAAAAATAAATGTCTGAGACTATGTATTTAGTACTTTCATGCACATATCCCATCATCTTAGTTGTTCTCTAATGAAGGGGAAATTCTAATTGTAAAATTCCCAAACACTAAGAAGGCTAGTCCTTTCATATCCAGTCCCATAAGCAAAAGCACAAAAATGCTAGAACTCTTAAGAATAACCACATCACTTTTCAGAATGTGTTCTGACATGCTGTTGTGAGGAAGGAACGACCATGTAATCTACACTAAGCTAATTACAGTGGACTGGCTCTCTGAAAAGTATGCCAGGAGACCAAATTAGCGGCTACTAAACAATTTCAGGTTACGAAAAATCTACAAAATTAAAAGATATGTTTTAAGAAGGCTTGGGCTTGAAAATCGAAGGGTAGCTCTGAAAACGGAAAGGTGCTGAAGCTGCTTTGAGACTTACTGACTGCTGTCATTCATAAACATTGCAGTGTACTTAACTTGCATCATTAAGGGTGGCTTAGAACCAATTGTCAGTTATCTCCTGAAAAGAACTGTTGCTTCTGCTGGAGTTTGTATCCCAAGTTACCTAGAATCTTTTTCTTAAATGAGCAACCAAACATCAGATTAGGACTAGCTTTTGGAAGAAAAAAGCTCTCAGAAAATCATTGGGAGCTGTTTCCAAAGAGTATGTCGTTTGTAAAATGGAGCTGTCTTTCTTTGCAAGACACTTAATAATTTTCCTTACCAGTTTTGGTTTTTTATTTGTAGTCTTTCATGTTAAAAATATTTTTTTTTCAAGTGGAGATGCACCTAGCTGCCACTCTGACCTTTCCACCTGCACAGAATGCTACCCTATCTTCCCTTCCTGTGCTGACCGTGCTTTCCCAAGTGTTTGCTCCTTCTTTCTCCTGTTGAGTAAGAGTCAAAGGTGCTCACCGAGCTAACGGAATCAATGTTAAAGTTACTTTCTTGCTCGTTTTTGTAAGTTTATCTTTCATTGCGGACTGAGAAACAAGCAAGGTCTGGATACTTTTCTGATTCTGTTTTTTATTARCCTGAATTTTACTTTATTTTGCTGTACTGGTGTTTTAATCCTGTAAAGCTTGTAGGTTCTTCAAAATGAAAATGGGAGATAATTCAGAGGATATACCATTTGGCCATGTTCCTCCCATTAATTTCCATTTACTATGGCTTCCCTGGTCTGAAAGCTCATGCAAAAGCTCTGAAAAAACAGTAGAGATTTGGTAGTATTAAAATTCAGCAATCTTTACCTGAATGATTTTGTTTTAGAAAGTATTTCTTGAAAATAGTAGGAAGGTCTTAGCAAAGTTTCCTTTCAGGAGCTGTTTGACTTCAGTCTGGCACCTGGGTGTCATCTTCCTTGGAGAAGTAGTGGACCTTGTTGCTGGCTTTTGCCAGCCATATTARCTGAGACTTTTATATTTCGCGGTCCAGACACCTGTAGTGTTTTTAGCACCATTTTTGGTGGTGTACTTTTTGGTTTTGTGTGACTGATCCTGATCATCTTGCAAGAAAACAGATATAATTAGTTTCTGAAATAGTTTTCCATGTCTTTTGGCTGCCATCAGCAAAGCTGTGCTGCTTAGGGGAAAAGGCATGCTGGATGGATCGTTCAGGGACTGTGTTGGGTAGTGCTGCTACCTTGTGATTTGAGTGGCTTCAGGAGGAGGACAGGGAAGGTGGAGTTTCTGGAGTTTCATAAATGGGTCCTAGAATCTAGAGCACTGATTATGCCAGAGATTTGAAGACAATATAAGGTATAGTATCCTAGTCATTTGGATCACTGCGTTTGAGAGACTATCTTTTACCTGTCCTTGTGTGTGTTCTGGATTAATGTTGGTGCTCTAATGATCTTCCAAGGTTTCATAATCACTAGCTTTATATGAAAGAATAAACTTCTATATTGTTGTTTTAGCTTGTTTTTCTTTTTCCTGTGGTTAATTCAGTGTACGAAAATGATGACCAGCTGCTGTGGAATCCTGACTTCTTACCAGAAGATAAAGTGATCGAGTTCCTAAATGAAGCATCAAGGCGTACGGGTGATGAGAAAGGCCTAGATGCAATTCCTGAAGGATCACATATTAAAGACAATGAGCAGGTATATAAGAATAATTAGGATTTGTAGTTTAATATTGCAGAATTAATTATCCCTTTATTTTATTTTATTTTACTCCCAAGAATTAAAATAGCTTTTGGAACAGCTTTATTATTCCTTGGGGAAATAGAAATGTGATGGGGTTTTTTCCCCTCAACAAATATTGAACTATTAACTTAGGCTTGACATTGCTTGATGTATCAGTGCATTATTTTATATATAAATAATTGTGCGTGAATGACTTCTGTCCTTTCAGTTATAGATTTTTTTAAAGCTATATGAATGCATACTTTTTTTTTTCTTCATACAAAAACCCCCCATCAATTTTACAAATGTATGCAGTGGATGAAAATGTTAAAATACTTTACCTGTATATATACTTGGTTATGTAATTAGAGATTTGGAAATTTAAACAGAGGAAATATGTCTTTGTACTGTCTTAAATTATATTACATTCATTCAAAGAGTTTATTTTTAATCTTTTCTTAGTAGGTATTAGTGATTTACTAAGTATGCTTCTGTGGCACAACATAAACTGAGTGGTATCTACAATGTTAAATGTGTGTCTTTTCGTCTTTCCAGGCATTGTATGAACTGGTTAAGTGCAATTTTGATACTGAAGAATCATTACGAAGGTTGAGATTTAATGTAAAAGCAGCCAGAGGTGAGCATAGACTGAAAGTTAAGTTTATATTGTTGAACTCTCGTTTTATTTGTTACACAGGTATTGGGTTTTGCTGTCAGCAGACTGAGCTTGACTGCATGTAAGCCTTAAACATCAGTGCCCATTTAAATGCAACCTTCAGTGAATCTCTTATTGTTCTCTGAGAGAATGAAATTAGCAGATGTAGTATAAACAGGTACATGCTCAGAGAGGGCGTGTAAATAAACTTCCTGTCAGTAGAGTTTGATATTTATATCTGTGACTTTAATAAGAAGTTAAAATTTAAAATTACTTTGTAGTAATTGTGCATTGCTGAATTGTGCATTTCTTGGGCATTTTGTTCTTTGTTCTTCTAGACCTTTTCAGTCATCAAAGTTAATGGAACAAACATAAAATATAAAATGAAATAATTCACAATTCTAAATAAAGGAGAATGAGCATCTAAATCTTGTATTTAAAAAAGTATAACACTAAAAAGACCCTGGTCTTTTAGATGTTTTTGGAGCCTTAAGTATTTCCTGTTTTGGTATTGATCTTTATACTCAAAGGAACAAGAAACTACGAGAAGGCACAAGTGATTTTCCTTGCACATTGATCTGTTGGTTCTGGTTTCAAACCTGTGGCTTCTCCAGAGTTTACTGTGCAAATCACAAGACGAGAATGATCAAATAGAGAAGATTAGTTTGTTCTCCCACTATTTTGATCCTTATTTATTCGTGACCTTAAGAATCAATAAGACCAAATTATATTAAGTTCTTAGAAGTGTGGCTGAAAGTTATTAGGGGTTTATTCTGGCTTCAGTGGGGCCAAGATTTCCCACCCAATAGTGTGAGCAGCACAATTTCTTTTTCTACCTAACCGGAATTAGCAGCCTATCATTGCTGGCTCCTGCCAGCAATAAAGAAGATCTCATTCCTCACTCCTTTTCCCCTGCTTCTTCTCAATAACCAGCAATCAGTTTGAGTCCATAGCATGAACTCCTTCGTGCTGTGTCCTGGCTTGAAGGATACCTCCTTCCTATGGTTCTAGGGGCAGAATGGTGAGAACAAGTTTCTAAGCCCTTCTTCCTCTTTCTGCTGCCTAGTTATTTCCCCCATGCGGCAGGGCTGGAGTTACGGACTATTTGTAACAGTCCCTACCAACTAGCTACTTAAGGCAGCCAAGCCTCCCACCTACTCACTAGAAGGTAGAATTTTCATTTTTGTACTAGTAAGTGAAATTTCTGGAGGTGGTTCTCATTTAGTCAGCAGATGGAGTAAGAAACTTGAATACCACATATGTTTTCTGTCACTTAAGTTTTCTTTTATTGGCCGTATGCTTTTTGTCAAGTATTTTCTTTGTTACATTTCCTTGCTATAGAAGAATTATCTGTTTGGACAGAAGAAGAATGCAGGAACTTTGAACAAGGACTGAAAGTCTATGGCAAGGATTTTCATGTGATTCAGGCAAATAAGGTAAACACTGATTTTAAGTGTAGTTCTCACTTTTTTTTTTAAAGCAGTGTAATTGTAAATAAATTCTTATCCTCAATTTCCTTCACAAATTACCATATTTACTTCTTCTAATTTTTACTACATATATGTCCAAATTGATTTGTCAAAGTCCAGGATCCTCTGTAACTGTGGCTGTGAACCCTAAGTTCAGAAAAGTGCAGAAATCCTGCTGTGCATACATACGGGAAGATCTGCATCCCTAGAGTCTTATTCTGGTCTTGAATAGACTGGTGAAACAGACTTGAATATGTCTCCTGAAGCTGTTGCTTGTGGCACCTCACGTTATCTTCAGTATTCTTAGAAACACTGTTAAGCTTTGCATTTCAATTTCTGGGCCTCTGAAATTTTGAGTCAATAGTTTCTACTATTTCCTATGTTGTATAAAGAAGCATTGACTTTGAATTTCACACCTTTTGATTTAAATGGTAGCTTTTTGCCAAAAATGTATTTAAATTCATCAGATTTTGCATGGCACATATTTCCTAGGTACGAACAAGATCAGTTGGTGAGTGTGTAGCATTTTATTACATGTGGAAGAAATCAGAGCGTTACGATTTCTTTGCGCAGCAGACCCGATTTGGAAAGAAGAAATACAATCTTCATCCTGGTGTAACGTAAGATATGCATTATTTTTATGTGCTTTTACATGTTGGATCTAAATCTTTATTTTATACTGCTCTAATCTGAAGTGGTATGACAGCCTAGGGATTCCATAGTCCCAATTTGCAGCAGGAAAACAGCCAAGGTGTGAGAAAAGGTTACTAGTGCGTATAATGTAATTTCTAGAATACATCTATTTGGAATAAGGCCAACAATTTGCATTGAACAGCTTTTTAATTTAGTTTGTTTTCTATTTAAATGTTTCACAAATGTAAAATTTCTGCACGTGGAATTTTTAAAATGCTTGTTTTACTTTGAATATATGTTTTATACAAAGGCGTTAGTCACAAGTTTCAGGTGGGATTTGTGGTACATGCTCGTGGTAGTATACTCTTGAAATGTATTGTTTGGCAAGAATTCCGGCAAACACAGTACTCTATACCAGGGCAGTTTTGGGTGTATATAGCTCCTTTCCCCATTCACGTCTCTGCTAGGCAAAGAGGGAAATGTCTGTGCGTAGCTGTGTATTTTCCTCCCTCAAATCTGAGCAAGTCAGCCAACGTATTCTTCTGCCCTTCATTCCAATGCTATGATTTTAGTATCCCACTCTTTCCGCTGACGTTCTCCAAGTCTTTTTACTATTATTTTTTCTTCTCATTTGTTTCTGGCTTCTCTGTTGATCCTTCTTTTTAATATTATTGTTTCTTTAAACATTTTAGAACTGTGTGTTGGACCACTGAAGGGAACTTGCAGTATGACATTAAGAGTTGCCATCTGTGGCTTTGTAAAGTAGACTGTTACAGAGAAGCACCCAGAGCTGCTGGATTTTCTTAACCAGTTGTCAGGGACTGTCTGTCTCCCCCTCTTCTTCCATCTGTTTTTTTTTTTTGGTTTGTTGTTTGTTGTTTGTTTTTTGTTTTTTTTTTTTTTTTTTTTTTTTCCAAATTATTATATATTTTTTGTTTTTAATCACTTAAAACATTCTCTGATTCTTTTGCAGTTGACTGCATATGGTGATCAGAAGAAGTGTCATTAAGGATTGTACTTGTCTATTCTTGAATGCTCTTGCAAATAGATGTGGGAATTTAGGGTGCAGTATCAGTTCCAGAATAATTGTGTGTGAGGATATGCTGTTTCTGGAGTTAATCCAGCCTAATACCATATGTAGAAGGGCTTTACCAACCAGCTTTGTTTGTTTAAATCTTTCATAAGAGATTTACTATTAGTGACCTAAATTGTAGGACTGTAATAGATTTCAGATATGGAAATGTCTTATCTTTAACTCTGAAGTTTTTAATTTGCTTTTAACTTTACCCCTTTTGAGGTTGTATGTGCACAAAACTTAATTACTTTAATGGTATGTTATCACTGCCGCAGCAAATTGCAAGAGCTTAGCATGAACCTGCCTGAGAGCATCACCTTGAAAACACAGTCCGCAACATCACAGCATATTGAAGTTTCTGCTTGTGCATGATCTTATGGGACTTAGCATAAGCACAGGCTGAATTTATGTAAGCTGGCTGCAGTGATTGGTCAACAAATATGTAGTTGCTGTGGTCAAACCATACATGGGCCAGTTAAAACAGGAGATTTTAAAGTTGTTAACTTCGCAAGAGAAGTCTGTGCATTTCAAAAGATACAAAATGTGAATTGGTCACACTTGCAGCATATGCAGTGAATATTTTTGTACAATTAACACCAATCCTTTACACAGCAAGGGCAATGCTGAATGTGCTGTTTCTGTTGTGTAGAGATTATATGGACCGTCTCCTGGATGAAAGTGAAAGTGCTGCTTCCAGTAGAGCTCCGTCCCCTCCTCCTACAACTTCCAACAGCAGCACCAGCCAGTCTGAAAGGGAAGACAGCACAACCAGCAACAGTAATCAGAATGGTAAGTGCGTGCCCTGTCCCTCCTAAACAGAGTTGCCAAATCATCACAGATGACAAGCCAAACGAGAAGTTCAGCTTACCTCTCTAAAACCGAGTCTATTTTAGTTTTAAATATTTTCCAAGGTGTTAGCAGCTTTAAGTTAAAAATGTTTTAAAAAAAGCTACGTTTGCATTTAGCCAGTGGTCACATATTGAAGATAAATGTCCACTAGAATCTTCCTTTTAAATGTGAACAATCTGTTATTGTCTTCCCCATGCTATTGTAGTGTAATGCTAACTTTGTGAGGAGTCCTGTGCAGGATATTTAAAACAGCTGAGATAGGAACTGGGCTATCATGCAGCACACTAGTGCTTTTCCAGTGCTTGGCTCAGGAACACTGTTAGCTATTCTTACCAGACGTGGGGCATTGAAGGGCAGTTAGGAATGGGAGAAGAGCCAGGGCGCAATCACTCGTGAAGGAAGAAAACCTCAAAAGCAAGGGACAGCCGTTCGGAAGGAGCTGAAGTGAAAGCAGTAGCAAGAGGAGGCAGGAACTTTTGGGGGCTGAATCAGATTGTGAAAATCAAGTGGAACCTACAGAAACTGCCCAGGTGAGGACAGTCCACCTGCAGCTTGTACAGTTACGGGATTCCAGGACATTTTCTTGGCTGCTGTTGCTTGTAAGGGCTTCCATAAACCCTGTCGTGATAAGTCTGTCATTTGTATGCAAATAAATCACTCGTTCATCACACAGTGAGGATACGGAGAACAATGTTGGCTTTTTAGTTCAATGGGACTAGTTAGACTTCTGCTTTATTGTTCTGTTACTGCTTACGCTTCTATTCTTTCTTACGGTATGTCTCTGTCACACAGGGGTGTCTGCTAATGGGCCAGGTGAGATACCAAATAAAGACGAAGCAAAAATTGAAGGATTGCATGTAAATGGACCTACCAGTGGCAAGAAAACACCTCACACGGATCTGGATACAAATGGGTATGAAACTGAAAACCTTTCCATTGACCCAAAACTTGCTCATTCAGCTTC
This sequence comes from Phoebastria nigripes, assembly GCA_035582835.1. Taxonomy (NCBI): domain Eukaryota; kingdom Metazoa; phylum Chordata; class Aves; order Procellariiformes; family Diomedeidae; genus Phoebastria; species Phoebastria nigripes. The sequence continues at coordinate 186,122 of JAYKAV010001886.1, read as the reverse complement.
AAGAAACGAAAATGATTTTGAAGAAAAAAATGAAAGACCTCTAAAAAGAAGAAGAATTAACAGCAATGGAAAAGAGAGTCCAGGTTCTTCAGAGTTCTTCCAAGAAGCAAACTCACATGGGAAGCTTGAAGAACTAGAAACTTTGGATGACTGAATACTAGGAGCTGATTTTATTCCTTGGAGTAAATTTTGGGTGTCTAAAATTTTCAGGGTTGATGGGTTACCTTACAAAATCCAGTTCCGTAAAACAATCTGCTGAGATTTTTTCTAACGCCTTCTAGTTGACTCTTAAGATCTGATTATTTGTTTTTTTCAGTTCTGAAAAGCAGTAGGAGAATATTCCGTTTCTCAGAGCTGGCAACCGTAGTTCTGGGAACTCTAAGGCTCTTAAAAATATTTGAGAAACAAATCAGTGAGTTTCTGCAAAAATACTCCCAGCCTAATACATTAAAGAAACTTCTGTGTGTAATACACCATTTAAGCATTGTACAAGTGAACAAAGCATCCTATTTGAAGCAGGGGGCTGGTTCAAATGTTTCAGGAAGTTAAAATGAAATACAGAATGCCAAGACACGCATCAGGGTAGGCACAGAGACTTCCACTCATGCTAGCGAGAGGAAAGTGTCATCCCACTGTTAAGGAACCCTTATGAATCCTGAAAGTTATGAGCACAACTATTTTTATATATAGAAGTTTTAAAAGGTAAATAAATAAACCAGGTCAGGTTTGTGTATGTAAAATTGTTGACATCAATGATGTCTTTCCATATTCTTTATCTGGGCTAAAGAAATACATTCTGTATTTTTCCAGATTTCTTTGTAGCCTTTGAAAGATTTTTACAGTACTTATGTCTTGATTGAACTGTCCTTTCTTAAAACAAAAGCTTGTATAATTTTCTTAACTTGTACAGTTGGTAAACTTTTATGAGAGAATTGATATCCTGAGTCTAATGTCAGCTTCATTTTATTTTGCTGAAGTCTTTTCTAAAAAAAAAAACCAACAAAAAAACCCCAAACCAAACCAATTGACTTAAAAAATGCTTATTAGTCACCAACATGTTATTTTCTTCTCAGAAAAACAGTAAACAATTAACATCGAGAATAGTTAGAAGTCATTTGATTTTGAAAACATGTTTTTTCTTACTTCTGTTTTATGGCAAATAGTGATGCTAAAAATTTGTTAAAAGCGTGACGCTTGCATTGCACAAATTCTCTTGCTTTCATTATACATTTTCTCATTTTATTTTGAGCTCAGATAAATTTCACGTCAGCCAAATGCTTAAGTTTACTAAACCTTGTTCGCCAAGATCAGGTGTTAGATTATCCATTGATTTGTTTTCAGCCTATCTGTCATCTTCTACATCTCACTGAGCACAGGAAGGGTAGGAAATGGGTCGAGCGATTCTGGCTGTACAGGTTAGAAATGGACGTGCAGCTGGTAACCTGGTGCCTGATCTTGAATTTCTGAGAGCTAGTGGACCTGATATGGATGGGTATTTCAGTGGGAGCAGAAACATCGCATACGTGGTAAAGCACATACATACACATCTATACATTCAGTATGTAGAGATTCACCTGTGCAAGAAGTGAGAATAGGTATGGATGCCTATTTTAAGATTAAAGTGAGAGAAATGAAAATTCTTTATAAATGCGTGTGGAGGGGGTGATGCTCACCGTCCCACTAGCATAATTTGAAAGTCGTTGAAGTAGGGTTTACATCCATGAAATAGAAAGATTTTTAATACCGGTGTTTGGGTTTTTTAATTTTTTTTTTTAAGCCACAGCTACGCATCTACTATATTAAAAATAGGAAAAATTGTTCATTTGTATAATTTATAATCTTATCTCCTCCTCCTGTGGCTTACAGGTGTACTGTTAATTTTTAATTGGTTATTTTTACTTGACGTTTATGAGTCTTTACGATTCCAGTTTTAAATGTACGGTCCTATGGTTTGAACCTCATGTGTCAACCTAAAAAAAACCAACTGCTAAGGGTTTTGTTTGTTTTGTTTTCTTCTTCAACTACGTGTACTTGGACTTCATGGTCATTAATGAGCCAAATCCTGTGGATCCAGCCTGGCTCCATCACCATGATGAGTTACTGGAGTGTATTAACCTGCTGTTCCCAGAAATGTTGTGAATGATCCGTTCTGACTGGTTCAGCTGACGTGCAGAAGTTGACATCTGCCTAGAATTAGACAGCAATTTACGTGGCGAGGCTCATCAGTAAGGTTTGTTAATGTATGGCCTGCATTAATCAATTAATTAAGTGATTGCTTTAGTAGGAGGTTGCTGTTAACTTTACTATCTGGTTTATTAACGGAAACCCAAAGTATCACAGCCTTATGTCAAAGATGGTTTTGAGACGGTTTTGGACTGAGGGCAGTGCAGTGCTTCTAAGAGTCTTTGCAACTAGAGTCCTATTTTCAATTTTATTTTTATGCATTTTTGTTTGCAAGTTGGAAATACTTCCAAAAATTTATAGGAAAGTTTATAAGTAAATTGTCTCAGGCTTGTGTGTGAAATACAGCACTGTGTATATTTTTCAGGAACGTTGCTTTGTTTTTTATCTTACTTTTTTTTTTGGTGATACGTAGAAGAGACCTGACATTCCATAATCAACAAATATGTAATGCTCAGCTAGACTTTAAGAATATTTAATTATAATTTACATTTTGTTTATGCTGGTGTTTTATACAATACTTTGTTCATGTTCTTCAAAATGCAGCCACTATAACTTGATAAGTCATTGCACTACTAAAGCTATTTAAAATTCTAGAAATATAGTAACTTTGATTTCATTTAAAAAGCTTTCAGTACAGTTTGGAGCCCAGAAGTGTTTGAACGTGTTTCCAAACTGCGTTGAAAAGGTCACAACTTGCATGTGACACTTGGGTGTGTTTTTCAAGCACTATCGTGATGGCTTCGGCTGGAGCGGGTGTCCTGGATTCGTGAAGTGCTTTAAGACTGCAGCCTGAACAGAGAATCCAGTTCAACAGAACAAAGCCTTGCTGGGCTTTCTAAAGGATTAAACATGATATTTAAAAAACAACTACACACACACACACACACACACACACACACACAAAATTTACAAATTAGTTTTATACATTTTTCCACACATAGTAATTTTGCACTGTTAGTAATTCCCTTCTCTTATCCCCGCTCCCTGTCTGCAATTCTGAAAAAGCTTATTAAAATATTTTTTTAAACATACTGTTTGCATAAAAAATTCCTGAGTTTTTTGATCAAAACAGCGGGTAGAGTATTTCTGCTTACAGAGGATACGAACACCCCATCCCGTTGTAGCAGCGCGGTAGTGACTCCRTTACTGCTGCGGTGAAAACCGCAGAAACAGAATACCCTTTTCTGTTTAAACTTTGAACTGTGTCTTTCATTCCCCTAAAGCCAGGTTGCTCTCAGACCCTTCCTCCTAACGCCTTCCAGGGCCACTCGGGGCAGCCGTGGACCAGAGCTGCGCATTTCTCTGCGCAGCCGGCAGGCAGCGGGTCAGCCTGGGGAGAGGTGGGTTTTGCTGTACGCTGTAATGTAAAGGGAGCRTAATGTAAAGGCGGACAGAGAAGAGGGGAAGTTTGGTGCTGCCATTGAGGACGGACAGGACTAGAAGGGGGGCGGCGGTGGGTTAGCTGTGGGTTACAACTGAACAGTTAATTTTTATTTCTAAGTCAAAGGCCCGGTAAGTCCCAACACCGCAGTTATTTGCAGCCAGAGCACAGGGCAGGAGGTGCAGCAGGGCCCTGCTACAGCACGAGCCATCTTGCTGACTCTGGGACCAGCTCTTGCTCTGCAGTTACCTTGCACCCAGAGCGTCAGCGGAGTTTTTTGAATGGGAGCATTAAGCACCTCGCAGAGTGCCGCGTGCCCCCGTTGCACATCAAGGCCCACCCAACAGCTCGGGCTAGCTGGGGAGGAGGGACGGGCCTGATCTTAGCAAAGCACAAGGGGCTTTTTGCTTTTGTTTTTCCCGTTAGGATCTTTTCCTCTTCCCTTCCTCAAAGAATACTTAAAGCTGAAAACCCAAGAGACCTCCCTCACCCCCCCTTCCTCCCCGCGTACCTGAGTACGCGCAGAAGGGACAACAAACATGCTCCAGCCGGGGTGCTGGGGGAGCCCGGCTGCACCCGTTTTATTTACCTCAGCTGCTTCATCATCTCCAGCATTTATCTTCGTGCTGCTACAGGGACACGAGGGCCAGCTCCCAGCAGGAGGCAAGAGCAGGCCGGGTAGGAGGAGGGAAGGTCATTGGTTTATTGGAAGCCAGTACAAAAATACATAGGCACATAAAATCCTTTTTGCTATCACCACTGACTGACATATAAAGCCTGCCGTACATTCAAATAAAAAGGTCACCCTTTTAATCACTAAAATGGCCATTTTGTAAATACTCTATATAGAAAAAAATTTTTGTCGATGAATAGCATAGAAAATACTGTTCGCTTTCCCAGTGTATACAATACCATCCAGACCCTGGCACTGAAGTGTGCCCAGTTACAAACAAAATAAGCTTTAAAAATATTTTACCGTTTGGACAATAAATCTAACCAGTAGATTCAAAAAATAAACTTCTGACAGAATCGATATCCTGACTGCAAACGCCTCAGCACAGCGAAGTTACAAGGAAACGTGGCAAAAAGTCATTTCCAAATATTTCTGTTCAAGCAAGGGAGGCGAAGGCAGAGGCCTGGCTGAAGGAGAGGGGTTTGGTCCGGTACGGTGCCAGCGAGAGCACGCGCTGGAGGGGGCTGCGGTGGCTGGAAGCTGCGGAGACGAGGGGAACCCAGGACGGGGGGGGGCTGCCAGCCCCAGCACCACACGGCTGCTGGGAACCAGTGTGGGGACCGGTAGCCCTGCCTGGAGCTGATGTGTGGGTAGCTCTGGGTCTTCTGCACAGCAGGAAGCATTTATCATCTTTCCCTACAATTTGCAGCCGATTGCAAATCCGAGGCTTTACAGAAATTTAGGAAGCAATAAAAAAAAAAAGATCAGGGAATTTTTTCTGTCTCTGATTCTGCACTACGGGGGGGGGACACGGACACAACCCCCACTGAAGGGCAGCTGCTCCTCACTCCAGGACACACCGACTCAGCCCTCTGTGCTGCCGGGTGCCTTATAAATACAGTAACCCCCACCCATTCAGCATCCCGCTGCCCCCAAAAGGCAGCCCCCCCCGAGGGAAGGGAAGACCCCAGCTCCCATACGGAGACCTCGGCTCCAGCACGCCCGGCCAGAACAACTCCAGGGATGGGATTTTGGAGCGGGGGCCGGCAGCCTGGCTCTGCATCTTTACCAGCACTCTTACAGAAATTCTCGGTCACATATAAAAAGGTCAATGTTAAGCACTCCAATAAATGCAGCTTTGCCAAACAGCAGTTACATTTTTAGCAAATGTCTTCCAGAAACAAATTGTATTTTCTATAGAAGCTATTTTCCTGGTTACCAAAGGAACATATACCAAAAAACCCTCATAAATATATAGTTTTACCAAAATTATTTTTTAACCAGAATTACAAACAATTCTTTTTAAACCAAAAGACAATCCAAGGAGAGACCTAGAAAGAAGTGCTGTATCAGACAACCTTTAAAAAAAAACAATCAGTTAACACTGCCTGACATCATATTAAAAATCCCATTAACAGGTCACAAACCAAAAGAAGACTTAACTACATAAAAAAAAAAAAAAAAAACCAAAAAAAACCCACACCAAACTGTGGGACAGGGCTTGGCCAAAGCTGAAGTGCTGGTGCTGCAGCGTGGGGACACGCAGCGTGCGCTCAGCGCTGCGGGGAGGAGCGGCAGCACCCGCAGAGCCACCCCACCCCCCCAGCCCCCCAATTTCCCAGTCACTTGCCAAAACCAACACGATTCAAGCCCCTCTGCCTCTTCCAGGCACGTGCACGGTGCTGATGGGTGGGCAGGGGATCGCAGGAGCTGCAGCCTTCGCTTTGCAGCGCATTTTCTGGACTGAAGGCGGAGGCTCCGTCTGCCAGGTGGGACAACGTCAGCTCTCCTGCAAAGCCTGCAGCTATTCCCCGTTGGATCCGAAGTGCCCTGCGAGGGTCCCTGCAGCGGGGCCAGCCCCGGCACGGCCAGCAGCTTTCCCAAACCCAAAGGTTTCTGACCCAGGGGTGGTTTGAGGGAGGCTGCCGGCCCTGCCGAGCTCACTGGTGGCAGGTAAAACCTTCATGTTGGGAACATCCCTGAGCCTCGTAAAAGCATCCTTGGGCAGGAAAGAGAGGGGCAAATGTTTGCAGGGCTCTTAGAAACCAAGGAGGGTAAACCCAGCTTTAAAAGTAGGTTAACAGAACAAAAAAAAAAACAAAAACAAACAAACAAACAAAAAAAAACCCAAACAAAAAAACCAAAAAAAACCAACCTCAAAAAACAACTAACAAATGTAAGTTCAGAGAGCACTGGGCATTTAACAAAGGGGTTTTGGCCCAAACCAGGAGCATCCCTGCAGAAGCGGCTTTGCTGGGGCAATGCCAGCGCTCGCCTCGGGTGGGCTGCAACACCGCAGCTCCCCTCCCCGAGGAGGGGTTCGCCTGCCCCTTGGGGCCGGCTCCGTGCTGGGTACCATGGTCTCACCTTCCTGCAGCAGCAGCACATGCTGCCCRGCCGGGGGGACCAGGCTGGGGGAGGCACAGAGCAGAGCCAGCCCCAGCATCCGTCCCCGGCTGCGCCCACCCCTGGGTGGTAGCTGCACCGAGATGAGACGCAGCCAAGGATGCTCAGGGTACGGCCCTCAGAGCTGACACAGTCCTCCGCGATTCAAACGTGTACGCTGCTTGTGCCAATCTCTACTGCCAAATCTCAGCATGATTAGAAACCCATTAATTCCTCACGATCGGACTTAATTAGATGTATTCTTCACCGTGCAGTCAGTTACCTTCCCAATAATTTGTAAAGGCAGCAATCTAGATTGTGCAAATTAAGAGCATCACCGTTACTCCGTGGCAGACGCCCCAGATTCCTTCCCGCATTCTGCCCGTGATCAGCTGAACAGAAATAGGTTGCTTCCAAAAAAAGCCTTTCCCCGGTCACACAGCGCTTTTTCCTTTAATATCCATCTTGATGCCAGCGTCGGACTGCTTGCTCATTTGCTCCTCCGTGAAAGTGATGTAGGAATACACCAGGCTTCCAGCAATACTGCAAAACAGGGTTGGGTACGAGAATGAGAGCCACAGAAGCGACAGCGCGCTCGCTGCACGCTCCGGCACGCTCGTGGCTGGCTCCCTCCTGCATTGCACAACGCAAACCCGTCACCAGCAGCCCGGAGGAGATGCTGCCCTTTACACCAACACGTTTATTAGTTATATAGACCTGCCCTGGGCAGCCACAAACACCAGTTGCCAAAGAAAAGTCAAAACCGTGAGTATGCTGATGGTCAAGGATCTGCTGCAAGCATCGATTTGCAAGAAAATTCTGTTTTCCTCCTAAGATCAGATATTTTGTTTAATTTGTACCCGAACGCTTGCTAGCCCAAGTCCCTAGCCTAGTGCTGGACCCGCTCCATCGCTGAAGGAATCCTGCTGAAGGACGGGGGGAGAACAAGGAGACTTTTCACAACACAGAAATACACCCCAGACCAGAAAGGAGACTTTTCCAAAAGCTGTGCTAAAATACAAGGTGAAATAAACCAAAGAATACTTCTTTTGCTACCTTAATTATACGATTCGGATATGCAACTCTGAGAACAACTTAAGTTTGCTGCTAAAATATGCTTGTGCATTCTCCTGGCTTTAAAACAACCTGAGTCTGTCTGGGAGCTCCCCGCAGCCCGAGCTGTAAGCAGGGACCGAGCGGCRCTGCCGGCGGCACAGGGCTCGCCCGGGGCCGCGAGACGTGGGTCAGCGCCGCGCCGGCTCCTCTGCTGCGGCACGAATACCGATCCATAGGGGTTTGGTTTTTTTTTTTGGTTGGTTGGGGTTTTTTTTTTTTTTTTTTTTTGAAAGAAGTGTTGAGCCAGTCAAACCATCTCAGCTTCACGGCAATTTTCACTTGCAAATCATAAATAATAACTGCAAAGGGCCAGTGTTCTTACCTGATATTTAGACCAATGAAGTTTGTCCATGTAAAAATATAGTCTCCTCCAAAAAACATCCCAATATAGGTTATTAAAATATTCTGCAAAGGAACAAGATTTGAGGAACAAGAGCACACGTTTCTATATAGCCCGAGACAAGCGTATGCTCTATGCRTTAAAGCAATAGGGAAACAGGAAAGCCCGGATGCAGACAGCGTGAGATAGGCAAGCGGTGGCAATACTGGACTTAAAAGCGGGCGGTTTTAGAGCTGCTGAGAAACGCTCCTGGACGGAGGCTTTGGTTGCTGGGGCAGCAGGGCAGTGCAGCCGCCGGGCTGCGATGCTCTCCCTCGACTCCAGACCAGCACTAAAACCCAGAATAACACCCAGGAGTGTCCGTCTATTTTTGCAACGGGCTCGTTGGGCCGAGGCGACCCAAAGGATCGTGGCTGTTTCTGGGCGTTTTGCACATCATTAGCCCCGGGGAAGCTAAATGCAGTAACCGCAGGCAGCACCATGCACGGCTGCTTGCTGTGACTGCCGTGCAAACATGCACAGTATCTCTCTACTCCAGACAGCAGCAAAAAAAAAAAAAAAAAAAAAAACCAATAAATAAAAATAATCCCATTGGAGCCGTCCTCCCCTCCATGCAGCGTGCAGCAGAAGCCCCAGAGCCTCCGTCCAGCCCTTCCCCTNAAATGCAGTAACCGCAGGCAGCACCATGCACGGCTGAAAAAAAAAAAAAAAAAAAAAAAAAAACCAAAAACCAATAAATAAAAATAATCCCATTGGAGCCGTCCTCCCCTCCATGCAGCGTGCAGCAGAAGCCCCAGAGCCTCCGTCCAGCCCTTCCCCTGCTGCTGCTGAGCAGGCAGCGCTGCCTGCACGGGCAGAGCCGGGGACGCGCGGTGCTGGAGCAGCACGAAGCAGGTGCAGGGAGGCTGCGGCTGCCCCGAAGCTGTTCGTGGCTTTTGCTGGAATAACTCCTGCAGGCAGGCAGCACTCTGCCGCACGCCCCGGGCAGGCAGCGGGGAGGCATGAGATGACTCAGGCCGTGCAGCGTTGGAGAGAGCCGTGGTGCCAGGCACGTCCCAAGTGCTCAATGAGTCCCCGCTCCAACAGCTAAAGCCGCTGTTTAATATGAGCCCCGAGCAATGATTAGTGCAGCGCTCGCCTGATGGCAGCCCTGGGAGCAGAGAAACCACTTACCTTAATGCAGCCAACTATTGTAGTTGTAAGAGCAGAATTATACTGAGTGCAAAGAACCGTGGAGTACATCAGAATAAACCTGCAGGAGGAAAAGCCAACATCAGGCTCCAGGACGTCAGGCATTGCCACTCATCTCTGCATCTCTCCCCCTCTTTTCTAGAGCGGTATTTGTACCACCGCTTTTTTGGCTAAACCTGCACTGAAGCAGGGTAGGAAATAATTTCCATCTGCCGTGGCTCTCAGAAATGGTGTCCCTATCAGGACTAAAGATTTATATTTTTTTTTTTTTAACCCAGAATAGCTCAGACCACCAAAACACGCTGCTGCTGGAAGCCCCCCCAACCCAGCCGCTGGTTGMCGGCTGTGCCCCAGCCCTCGGAGGCGGGCAGCACCCGCCGTGGCAGTGTATGTGCTTACCCCATTACACACGACAGCGTAAACTGCGCGATGAAGAGCGTGTCTGCCCAGCCCTGGTACTCCATTGCCTGTAAGAAACACACCCCAACCCTTAGAGGAGGGGACGCAGTAATTCACAGCAAGGTGAGAAACAAACCTCCAACATCGGCTTTCACGTCACAGCAGGGGCGGGGGGGGAAAGTAAAACAAAAGAAAAACACAGCCCAGYGTGACATCCCGGGGCTGCGGAAGGGCCGGCTGCCCATGGCAGCATCGCCTCCCAGCCCAAGCCAGCACCCAGCACAGACCTCCTGGAAAAAGCGGTGAATAACAGTCCTACAAGCGGGAGGAACCAGGAAAGGCATTTCCCAGCTGGTTGTTGCCCAAAATCGCCCTCCTGAGAGCCCCGTGCGGCGGCTGCACAGTCACCCACATTTTGTGCATCCGAGCTGCCGGCAGCAGCGGGAGCCTCCAAGCCCCCTGGCCACCTCGGGGCTCGCTGCGAGGCAACCCCAGCGAGAGAGCCCTGCCACCGCCACCCACAGCAACAGCTCTCCAGGCTTCCGACGCTTGAAAGGGACGTGAAAAAGTTCACATATAGATTTACTAAGTTTGGGGGGGAAGCTGGTGTGCTGGGTCCAGTGCTGGGCTCCCCAGTGCAAGAGAGACATGGATGTACTGGAGAGAGTCCAGTGAGGAGCCACCAAGATGCTGAAGGGTCTGGAGGATCTCTGCTGTGAGGAGAGGCTGGGAGAGCTGGGGCTGCCCAGCCTGGGGCAGAGCAGGCGCAGGGGGATCTCACCCATGTCTATAAACACCTGCAGGGAGGGTGCCGAGAGGACAGAGCCAGGCTCTTCCCGGGGGTGCCCAGTGCCAGGACCAGAGGCCACGGGCACACCCTGACACACAGGAGGGTCCCTCTGGACATCAGGAAATGCTTTTTCAGTGTGAGGGTGACCGAGCGCTGGCACAGGCTGCCCAGGGAGGTGGTGGAGTCTCCATCCATGGAGATACCCAGAACCCATCTGGCCATGGTCCTGGGCCACCTGCTCTAGGGGACTGGACCAGATGAGCTCCGGAGGTCCCTGCCAACCTCAACCAGTCTGTGATGCAGTGAGGAGGTGAGGGCAGAACAGGGCCATAGCTGGTCCCCCCCACCTCCCCTCCCAGCGCAGCAGGGACTGGCACAGGGGAGAGAAGGGCTGCCAAGCGCACAGGGATCCTGCCAGGCAGCTGGGACGGTGCTTTCCAACGGGGACACAAAATGCCAGCCTGGGGGGGGACCTTCCTGCAGGCGGTCCATCCCCTTCACCCCCAGGAATTATTTGCAGGGCTTTGCTCACCACCATCAGCATGCCCATTTCTGCCTCTCGCAAAGCGTGGCATGACAAGACATCCTTTAATGCTTGTTAATGAACTACAAGATTTAACACATCCACACGCATGAGTATGGTGGGAGGCTTTCCTATGCAACCCCCCTTCTCCCCAGCATGGCCCCCCACGATGCAGCCCCCCATCCTGGCTCAGCCCCGGGAGCCATCACAGTGCGAGACACGTTCAGCTGCACGCCCTTCACAAGAGGGTTTTTCATCAGGCTGCAAACGTGGAGTTTCCTGGCAGCAGCCCCAACAGAGCACATCTTTGTCTGCCTCCGGCTGCCAGGAGCTCAGCCAGGGAAGAAGTAGTTTATTCAGGGGAGAAAAAAAAAAGAAAAAAAAAAAAGAAAAAAAAAGAAAGAGGCGATTTCTCCACAGGCTGAACAGAGGCTGCACAGTGCAGCACAGAGCAACATGTCTGCCAGTTCCCGCTTATAAATGAGCACTTTATCCCCAAATATATCCCACTGAGTCGCCCTTTATGAAGGGCAGGGTCTGAGCTACCTTCACCCCCTGCAACCACTTCTCTTCGCTAATCACAGCTCATTATCTTAGCAACTGCTTACCGGGGCTTGTCATCAGGGCATTAAGCTCCTAATGAGAAAAAAGCCACCAGGCTCTCCCTGCCCGGGTATGGCTGGGGGGGGCGGGGACGGACAGGGGCCACCAGCACCCACAGCAGTCACCCATGGGGGTCTGGGTGGGCAACACCTCCAGCCCTCAGCGTTTGCCTTCCCTGCCCATGGAGAGGGGTTCGTGCAGGCATGAAAAGCGAGTGCTCTTGCTCAGAAGAGCTATCCGAGTATAGCTGCACATAAGTCAGTATAATAACAAATAATAACAATACAATATAAATTTCAAGTATACGGAACGGCATGTAAATCACATCACGCCCTGTTGGGGCAGCACGGGCAAACTGACCTCCAGAGCAATTCAATATAACCACCCCAGTAAGAGGGAAGGACGGCAAGCAGTTTGAAGAAGGCCATTTATTCTAAAAATACTCGACTCCTTTGTTTTAAGTAATATTTGGTTTCACTTATTGCTCTCGCACTTCCCCATTCCTCAAGCATTACAAAAATGCTTAAATGAAGCAACTCTGTGGATTTAAAGTCCAACATAAGACTTACAGTTACTTTCTACTTACGTGGCTTCCCGGCCTCAAACCATCCTTTGCCCCAGCCTCTTCCCTCAGAGGCTACACAGTACTTATTTGCAAACTGGGGATAATGAACTACTCTGCAGTTTCACATTTTGAGTATTTCCCATTTTACGTAAGAAGGCTAAGTTACAGAGAAGTGCATTATAATGAACAGTAAAATGTTCTTCTCAGCAACCCGTTTTGCCCAGAAGGTATTGTGCCACTAAAGATTTTGCTTTTGGGGGCAGGAATCCTACCTTTTGCGCATCTCCGGTGAAGTAGGCAATGGTCAAGGTGGGAAAGATCATAAACAGTGCATTGTAATATAGCAGACCGTACTTTCCCAGCTCCTAGAAACAAGAAATATCTGTGTATTTAAGCTGGTTCCAAACAGGAACATAAAACCTTATTCATATTGCTACTGAAGACTGGATCTTGTGAGCTAAATCCACGTGGGATTCTCAGAGACAGAAGAGTTGGAGGGTTGGGATTTTTTTTATATATATATATATATATGCATGTGTGTGTGTATATATATATATTTTAATATATTTTTATTTTTCATTTTATATATATATATATATATAAAAATAAAAGAAGCTTCGGTGACGAGCTTGCAACGGGCTTTATGGCCACCAACAATCAAAATGCTGTTTCTTTGCTGTCGCAAGGGACTGCAGTCATAACCGGCGCAGGGGCACGGCTCCGGCTGGCACCGTTTGGCAACGCTGGCACCGAAGGCAGCACAGCGGTATTGCCAAACCTTCTGGACAGGAGATTTTTGGGAGAGGGATGGGGTAGCACCGGGCGAGCCGCCCCTCTTTGCCCCCTCAGATGCAAGCTGCTGCCAAACCAAGCTCAACGCTGCAACACCCAGAAGGAAGCCGAAGGTCAGCCTACCTTTGAATCCAGCTTCTGTTTCACATAGGCACCGTTTGCAGCTGTTAAGGCATCGTTAATAAGGATAAAAATATATCCTTCCAGATCGAATGCCAAGTCAGCACTGGGAAAGGAAAAAACCATAAGTTAAAGCCTTAAGCTGCGCAGTGTAACACTTGCAAGACTTCTTCCACCTTCTGTTTAGCCAGTAAGTTGTCAGAAAAAGTTAATCATGCGAGGAGGGACTGGGATTTGGGTCGGTAAAACATTCTTTCCTACTAGAGAGCATGTCTGAGGGTAAAAAGAAAAGTCAGCATTTACTCTCTCTCTTCTTGGGACATACCGTGGTACTTGATTCACCTCAGCTTTGCTGGCTGGCCCACGCGGGGACCCTTCAGAGCCAGAGGAGAGGGGACAGCAAACCGGGAGCTCACCTAGCAGCTACGAACGCACCGATGATCATAGCAAATACTGTCATCTGAATACTCCAAGAAAACTTCTTCCTGAAAAGAGAGGCAGGAAGACATCGCCGTCATCCAGTTAAATCTTCACTGAAGTATTGCGAGCACTTTGGAGAACAGCAGGGAGAAGCCTTTCCTCCCAGCGCATACGGGGGGGTGGGGCAGGAAGAAAACCCCAAGCAAACCAACCCGTGCAAAAGCAGCAAGTAAAAGCAAGACTTTCTTAGACAATTATCTCTGCGATTTTAAAAAAAAAAAAAAACAAACCCAAAACTTAGCATCTATGAGGTGCAAGCTTACGGAGTGCTACAACCCTGCCTATTGCAGCRAAGGGTTCAGCTGGGCACGGGGCGCTTGGCACCGCATCGGGACCAGCCCAGCACTACGGTGCCAGCCCTGGGGAGGGGGCTGTCAGCACACGGCGTGAGCGGTTTTGGGGGTCTCTGCAGGCGCCCGGGCAGAGAAGAGCCGTTAGCAGGGGTGGACGGGCACAACACCCTCCGCTTCCAAAACTGCACTGCACAGCCAGGCTGCTGCAAGCCGAGACAAAGCACATCCATCTTCCCCCGGCCTGGCAGCTACACATGGCACCTCGTCTCGCCCAGCTCCCTCCAGGCACGCAGAGAGGCAGCGGGGAAAAGGGCTGTGCAGATCAAGGCAAGTAACACACCGCTGCTCTCTGTATCCGCTTCCTCCGCCCACCCTCATTCCTAAAACCCAGCTTAGAGCCAAAACCCCTGACCACACGGATCTCCGACACACAAAAACTCACTGACACGCTGCACCGCATTTCCAACAGCCTCAGACTTTTGTAACTCTAACCAGTATCTGTCACCGAGAGCTCTGGAGAGAAGGGGCTGGGAAGACTCACTTGAGCAAGAATCCTTCGGCAAACATTGTAAACAGGATGGAAAACCTTCGCAGGACGGTGAACATCGGCAGGCTGCAAGAGGAAGGTTTAGCAGRGTGAAACACAGCTCTGTGGCCACCCGCAGAGCAATGCCCTGAGCGGGCGCCGGGATAAGGGCTCCAGAGCACAGAGCCATCGGCGAGCCTGCCAGTTTTTCCTTATGGAAACTCCATTACTCCCACACCCAAAAAGGTACCGCTTATGTCAGACCTTGTCAGGGTGGGGGACCGCAGGGACGGCCCCAGACCCTCACCCACGGTGGGCAAGGGCCGGACCCACCTCCCTCCCCACCCACTGGCTGGGGAAAAGCATTCGGAAACACGCACGTGGCTTATTTCAGCGTGGGCAGAGGATGAATCGTATCGCCCCAAGCGGCTTCTGCTCGGGTCACCCACACCCCTGCAAAGCCTTAGGGCCCAGCAGCAGCTCCCCGCGAACACCGGACCCCCCCCAAGGACCCCGTTGTATACTCCCCGGTAGAGAAAAGCCATCCATACTTCAGTTTCTTTGTGCTGAACAGTCCTGTGATCTGGTTCCCAAAATACAGAAGAGGTAGAGGAAACGTCTAGAAAATTTTAAGAGGGATAACACACTGCGTGAGCGACCAGAGAAAGCCAGGGAGCTCCCCAGCAGCACCCTCATTTTATAAATATAGATGAAATTATTTCCACCCACGATGGAAACGTTCACACACGCACGTGTCCCAGCTCCTCAGCCCAGAGCTGCCCCGTGGCCGCAGGCTCCCGCGCGGCTCCCTGCTCCTGGGGCGACGAGCGCGGGCATCCCGCTGCCGAAAAGCCCGTAGCACCCACCACGGGCAAGGGGCTGGGGCAGAGACCACCACCCGGCCCTGGGGCAGGGGAGAGGTGSCCAGGGAGGGGGCTTACCCGCCGGGGGACGTGCCTGTCAAGGTCGGGAAACTTGACCACCCGCAGCGCCTTGCCCGCCCAGAGCACCGTCACCGTTGCCAGCATCTGCAAGAGAGCGAGGGTCAGTCTGACAGCCCCCCCCATGGGGGGTCGGGGGGGGAGGACGGGACAGAGGGGACCCCACTCACCTGGCCCAGCCCCACACACAGCGAGGAGGGGAACCTGCAGGCAGAGAGCAGACATCAGTGGGGGCACCCACACTGGGGGGGCCCAGCAGCCATGCACCCCCCAGCTGTGTGCATGGGGAAGGGGATAGCAGCAGCCCCCAGCCCCCAAATTGGCAGAGCCCGTAGCCATGGGGGGCACTGCCCAGCCGTGCAGGGGGTCCCCACGGGAAGGGGGGGCACCCACGGAGGGGGCTGGCAATGCAACGTGCTCCCGGGGGGAAAAGGGTGTGGATGGGGGGCCCAGCCCCACAGCAGGGGGGGTGCATGCAGGGGGTGCCAAGGACCCCAGGGCAGAGGGAGCATGCATAGGGGTGCCCGGCCCCCAAGGATGCGGGGTGCAGGGGGGGTGCCTGCTGGTGCACAGCACCCAACGGTGGGGGTGCATGCACAGACGGGGAGGGGGGGGTGTGCATGCACAGGGGTGGGTGCATGCACAGGGGTGCCCGCTGGTGCACGGCACCCAAGGGAGGGGTGCATGGGGGTCTCGCACGGCGGGGGGTGCATGCTGGGGGGCTGCGATGCAGAGAGCCCAGGCCCCGCGCGCAGGCCGTACCCGTAGGTGGTGAGGACGCTCTTGTTGACGACGACGATGAGGAAGGAGCTGAGCCCGTAGAAGGCCGCCGCCA
>JAYKAV010001886.1:136273-169009 GCA_035582835.1 Phoebastria nigripes | reverse complement strand
AGGGGTCTGGCACGGGGGGCATCACGCAGCAGCCTGGCATGGGGGGGCAAGGCGTTGCACAGGGGTCTGGCATGGGGGACATTGCACGGAGGAGTGGCATGGAGGGAGGAATGGGGGGCATGGGCAAGGGCACAGGGGGGTACTGTGCAGGGGGCTGGCCTGGGGGCATTGCACAGGGGCCTGGTGCGGGGGGGGGGCAGCACTGGGGGACATTGCACGGGGAGAAGGCGTGGGGTGGGCATTGCATGGGGAGGGCACTGGGGCATGGCACCAGGTGAGGGTCTTTGCAGGGACAAGGGGACACGCACTCCAAACACGCTGGAGCACGTGCCCGGAACGGGTGGGGGACGGGGGTTCCCTCCCTCCCCGCAGCAGAAGCAGGGGCGGGGGGCGCAGGCCGGGGGGTGCAGACCCGCGCTGGCACCGGCGCGGCCGGGCGCGGGGGCCCAGCACCCTGCAGCGGATTGCCCTTGGGTGACCCTGCACGCAGGATTTTGGCACCAGACCTTTCCCTTTCAGAGATTAAATCTTCCCCTCTGGGCCATGTTCTGCCAAGTGGAAAAACCCTAAAATAAGGCAGCTTGAAAAAACAAAAACCACCACCCTATAGGTTACATCAGAAAAAACGGCATTGTTGAGGATTTCGCTGGAAGACAAGAGCGAACACACACACCTAGAGCAGTCACTGCTGTGGTATCTGCTTTCCACCGCCCACGCGTCCCGCTCGCAGCCGGGGAGCCAGTTCCCACCCGGCATGGTGGCTTTCCCCCGGCAACACCAACCGCCGTGGGGCCGCGGCCGCGCCGGGGCAGGGGCTCGCGGCGGGGACACAGCGGGTCCCCACCGAGGCAGACGCATGGGTGCCCGCTGTGGGGGGGGGTGTGTGTCTGTGTCCTGCAGCCCCCGGGGAGGCGGGGGGCTGGGGACGGCACACAGCTGGAGGGACAAAGCCAGCGCGGGCGATGCTGCACCGAGGGGGTGGGGGGGGGGTGGGGGAGATGGAGGGTGGGCATGGGGTCTCGCAGGCTGGGTGCAGGGGGGGTTGGGATAAGCCCCATCTTGGCTGCCGCAGCACTTTGGGGTCATTCCTGGCGGGAGGAGGTTAAGGCAGCTGTGGGATGTTTGTCACCCTTGGCCGCGGTGGTGGTTGCAGAGGAAACGGCCCCTTTTTGAGAGTTTTATCCCCAATTATCTCCCTGCCACGTCCAGACCTGCCTGGGCACAGCCAACCCCTACGGCCTCCGGCATGAAACGGGGCGTTGTGGCCCCGCGGGCGTGAGCTGCTGCTCGCCCCGGCGCACTCCCGCTCGCCCTGGCACGCTCGCCCTCCCCCCCTCCCCTTGCAGGGGAGAAGCAAACTCTTTGCCCAAATTTGCCTTTTTTTCCCCTGGCCGATTTGTGTCCCCGCTGCTGCCCCACTCYTGGCAAAGGGGCACGGGAGGAGCAGGGGCTGTTCCCTGGCATGGCTCACACCCGGCTGCAGGAAGGACAGACTGACTTTAAAACCCGGGAGCAACTTTCCCATATCTAGGATGTCCTTTTAGCTTGGCCAAAAACCACAATCAAAAAAGCTTTCTCATTGGCATCACCTTCCTTGTTCCTGCGCTAAGTCCTGTCCATCCTTATCAAGCCGCAGCGCGGGCTTGGACCTAGAAATATTTACTCCTCCAACAGCAGAGAGGAACCTAATCCTGCCTGGACACYGGTGCCAGCGGGATTGACGCAAGCGGCCCTGATTCCCAGGCCTGCCCTCCCGCCGGCACGTCCGTTCCCCCCCGGGGGCACCGGCCACCCCGGGGTGACGGACAGAGCGCTGCAGACCTGCTGGCACGTGGGGAACCCCTGCGAACCCCACGGGGGGGTGCGGGGAAGCCCCCGGGGGTGCAGCCCCCCAGTCCGCCGGCAGCTGCTGCGGCACGATTGCCACCGCGGTGGTTTTAAGGTCAAATATTTGAACCCTCGGAGTGAACGGGTTTGGTCGGCAGCAGAAGGTGCGGCTGCGGCGATGCAGGCATGGTGAGAAGGGGACGTGCCTGGTGCTTGCCGCAGGACCGTGTGCCTGGGATGGCCGTGTCCCCCGTGTCCCCCGTGTCCCCTGTGTCCCTCATGCCAAGCACAGCTCGGGGTACGACACAAGTGCTTCGCTTTTGGCAGCAAAGCCCGTTTCTGGCCCGACCTTTCCTTCCTGCTAAACTAAGCCTCTGACTCACCGCAGAAATTTTAGTGTGCCCGGCCAGCAGYGAGCCCACCAAAGATAACAAAAGTTAAATTAATCCGGTTTAATCTTAATCTCATTTGATGACCAGCTCAGCCAGAGGTTTCTCCCCAGTGCCAAATTGGCAATGACTGCGGGGCAGTGTGCACGTCCCGGGGAGGGGGGAAAAGGGGATTCTGAGCCCGGTACCCCCCGGGGATGAGGGCAGAGGGAAGGTCGGTGGGGCATGGAGGAGGTGGCAGGACCCGGCAGCACCCGGTGGCGGTGGTGGTTGGGGGGGCTGGCGCGGGGGCCGGGGCAGGGCAGGTCTCGGCAGCCAGCGAGGAAGTCTCTGTGAGATGCAATCGCCTGCGCGGGGGTGGCCGCGCGGCTCGGGAAAGTCACGCTAGAGCGGAGGCGGGAGCGAGGCATCGCGGCCCCCGTGCTGCTCCGCGGATTTTCTTAGCTGCTTGAATTCAGGGCTAGCGGGTGCCCCCCAAAACATGGGTGCTGCCGGGGGAGAAGGGGTGCAAGCGGTCAATGCAACCAGATTGGGGATCAGGAGAAAGCGCTGGCAGGGAAGGGGGTAACTGACCCCAGCCCTGGGCTGGACACAGCGAGCGTGCCATGTGGACGATGGGCCAGGCGGGCGTTCGGCTGGGAAAAGGCTGGGGAGCACCCTGGGTCCCAAGGGAAACAGGGACTGAGTGCCGAAGGCACCATGCTGGGGCGCACTGGGAGAAGCTTGCTGTGCTGTGCCATGCCATGCCGTGCCGTGCCGTGCCGTGCCGTGCCATGCCCTGCTGTTTCACGCCATGCCATGCAATGCCAGTCTCTGGAAGGACTCCCTCTGCGGCAGCAAAACCACCTTTGGACGTCAGGCTGTAAGGAAGATCTAAGCAAATCACTAAGAGCCCTGAAGGGAGCAACAGGGAGGACGGGGTTTGGAAAGCCCAGGCAGTGTAACCTGCCTCGGAGGAAGGCTGACGCAACTGGATTTTGTGAGCCCAGGGAAGAGCAAGCCATGGGAAAGAGCCAGGCGTGAGCGCTCGTGCTGCTCCCCTCCTGCCCAAGGGCTGGCTGTCTCGGGGCACTGAGCCGCAGCTCGCCGTGGCCGCTCAGGAAAAGATAAGTAGACACGAGTTTAACCGGCACCAGAAAAAACTGACGGTGGATATGAACAAACCAAACTGGGAAATAYGGGAATCAGCAGCTCAGAGGGGCTRTGACAACCATCCCGGGAAGGCGCCTGGGCTGGCTGGGTGCTAGGGAGCAGCCACAACGCAGCATGTCCGGAGGCACACTGCACCGCACCCAGATGCACTATGCTGGCTCCAGATGTGCTGTGCTGGTGCCAGATGGGCTGTGCCAGCTCCGGATGTGCTACCCTGCCTCCAGATGTGCACACCGACGTTGCTGCCTTCRCTCCAGGTATGCTGCCTGGGCCCAGATGTGCTTGCCCTTGGTGCTGTCCCAGCTCCAGATGTGCACACCCACAGTGCCTCCCCCCTGATCCAGATGCCAGGGCTGGCTCCAGATGTGCACACTTGCAGTGCTGCCCAGCCCCAGATGTGCAGCCCCAGCCCCAGATGTGTGCCCCACAGCGGGTCCCACCCTGCGTTTCTTGCTCAGCCCCAGCTATGTCACCGCAGGCAGACGACCCCCAGCCCCGGCAGCCCTGCAGAGGGGGCTGGGATTCCCCCGGGACCCTCCTCAGCTCACTCCCCTCCACACCAGGACCCCTGAGCCGCAGCAAAGCCCACCCGCAAGGCACGACCCCCTCTCTGCCTCCTGAAAATGGTTTTCGATAGATTTAATACAAATACTTTCATTACATAATGCATTAAAGACATCCGTAACGCACTGAAACTAGAATTCTTATCGATCCCCCCCAGTCTTGCTCGGTTGTGTACAACTATACATACAGATGCATTATATATACTACACTACATTATAGAGAACTACTCATTATAGCTTCAGCACGCAGCGAGGCTTCCCCCCCAGGCTGATGCTCTTGCTTTCACCCACCCTTCACTTTCACAAAAAACACCCCCCATGGAACAGTCAAAACCCGGAGCAGCGGGGGCTTGCTGGCAGAGGAAGGGTCTGCCTTGCCCCAGGGGGGTTGGAAATTATTTTCCCTAATGTTTTCTTGGGAGGGCAGAGGCGGGCGAGCGGTGCGGTATTTCCTGTGGTTGCAGCGTCTAATGAGGTTAACACTGTTATTGAGGTTAACTCTTCAACCGACATGAAAAAGGAAGCCACGGGCTCTGGAGCGGGGGCGGGGGGGGGGGGTTGGGAGCTGCGGTGGGAGCCAGTGGGATGGAGAGCCCTGGAGCCTTGGCCCCTTCTGCCCCCCGCCCCGGGGGTCCGCAGCCCGTAGCACCCCCGGATGAGCTGGGGACCGGCACAAGCAGAGGGGGTGACACTCGGTGCCGGTGAAAACAACCTCAGTCCTTAAGGAGTTCTTCATTGTGGGCTTCTGGGGCCAGTAGAAGAATGTTCCTTTGGTGACGGAGCTTAGCCCAGCTCCCCAAGACCCCTCTGCTGCRTTCCTGTCGCCTTGCACGAAGCCACGCGAACATAAAAATCCATTCGGGATGGACTTGAATTTGCCAGGTTGACTCCAAATTCTGTAACAACTTAAAGACTAAGGCGGCAACCCCCCCCCGAGGCTGTTCCTTTAAGGGATGCTGGGTTTTCCCATGGACTGACTCAGACTGGAAACTCTCAGTTTTTCTCGACACAGCTATCTAGGTCAGGCTTGCTGACAGTTGCTGATGCTTCTCGCCGCGCTCGGCAGCCCCGGCCGCAGCAGCAGGCGGAGGGGCCCGGCAGCACATGTCCTGAGGACTGGCAAGGTAAGGACCCCCAAGCTCTGCCCAGCTTCCAGCCCGCTACCACCCGGATTTAAAGCCAAAAAATCCCAGCTCGCATTTCTCGGCTGCTGCTTGTGTGCGTGAGCCACTTCTGACAGACATTGCCGGTAAAGATTTCGCATGGTTTGGGCTTGCAGAACCGGGATGGCTTTTTCCTTCTTCTTCATTTGCTTCRCATTTCCTTAGCTCTAATGTACGAGGAGAATTTTTAATAGAGATGAGATCAAAGACCAGTATCTCTCGACAAGGGGAATGGTCTCGTTCCTTCTGGCTTTGGAGTTTGCAAATGCCTGTAAATTGGAATAAAAACGTGAATGTGAGTGATCCCCAGAGGAGGCAGAGCCTGCGATCTTGTTTTAGAGCTGGCAGCCAGGCAGATTTATTGTAGTTTCTGATCTTTTCATAGACCACGAGGGTTTGGGGGTTTTTTTCCATTTGTTCTAACTTGCAGAAGGTTTGCAGGCAATTGGGAGGCCTTCAAGTTCTCTTAGTGGGTCAGGTAATAGGAAGGCACTTGAAATTTGACTCACTCATTATGAATACTTGAACAGCCCTTAAAACAAACAAGGTCAGCTCACGCAGCAGGAGAAATACAAAAGCATTAACTGTAGCTAGTCGCCTGGTTTGGGTTGAACAACGTCATCTTGAAGCTTTTACAGCGGATTCTGGTTCAGCGTGTCCCTCAAGGGAAAACTTGCCATTTCTAACGTCAGATTTTGTATAGGGTTATTTTAATTATTGCTGGCTTAAAAAGAATACTATGGAGGTGTGAGGCTTTGCTCGCTTTTCAGCACCGTGCACGTGAAGGGGTGTAAGGCTATGGTACTGGTCTGCCCAGCACCCAGCCCTGTGCCCACCGCAGCATGGCCCCAGCCTTGGGGGGGGCTCGGGTGTGCCGTGCAAGCTGCTCCCAGGTGGATGTTTCTCTTGGAAAAGAGCGATCTCCCCCCCAGGAGCTGCATTCCCTTGCACCCCGCCGGTCTGTGCCCTGCCTGCTGCAAAGCTGTCCCAGCCCTGTACCCCATATTTGTATCCCGTACCCCGAGCCTGGCAGGGCTGGCGAGGCTGGGCTTCCCCTCTGGAGGGGGGGGTTGGCCTGGAGGGGGGGTGAATCCGAAGGGGCTGGGGAGTGAGAAGGGAAAAATTCAGGCAAGACTGTGGGATGCGGACACAAGTGCGGCTCCTTGGAGAGAGGGGGAAGCCCTTGCTTGGGATTTTGGGACTGTCTTGGGAGGGGAGCGCTGCCAGGAAGAGCCATTGCTCGGCTCGGGCAGGACCCCCCACAGCAAGGGGGTGGGAAAGACATTACGGAAACAGGGGAAGTTTCTGTCCCACCAAACCGCGTCTGGTTGGGTCTGAGCATCTCCAGGGATGGAGACTGCAGGCCAACCCTTCAGGGCAGCCGGCCCCATGCGTGGTCACCCTAAAAGTGCTTTTTCTTATGTTTAACTGGAATTTCCTGAGTTTCAGTGTGAGCYCATTGCCTCCTGCCCTGTCCCTGGGCAGCGCTGAGAGGAGTCTGGCTCCCTCATCTCTACCCACCCCGATCAGACATCAGACCCCCCGGAGTCCTCTCCTCTCCTCTCTGAACAGCCCCAGCTCTCCCAGCCCTTCCCCACATCTCGGGTGCTCCAGACCCTCAGGCGTCTTTACAGCCTTTGCTTGGACTCACCCCAGTCCATCCATGTCTCTCCTGTCCTGGGGAGCCCAGCCCTGGACCCAGCGCTCCAGCTGTGCCTCCCCAGGGCTGAGCGGAGGGGCAGGATGAAGACAAGCAGCATCCCCTGCGCTCCCTTCACCCCCCATGCCAGTCCTTTCATTGAGGGAGGCTCTCAGGCTGCTCAGGCATGATTTCTCTTTTGTAAGTCCATGCTGACTGGTCCCATTGCCTCCTGGTCCTCCTGCATGTGCTGGGAACTGGTTTCCAGGAGGGTTTGCTCCGTCACCCGCCYGGGGGTGGGGGTGAGGCTGTCCAGCCTGGGGGTTACCAAACACTGCATGAACATGTCCGTATAAGTATAAGGAAAGGATTGGAGAATTTTCACAKATATGAAAACTAAGAGAAATGTCACCGGAGGTGGAAGCTCAGGGAAAGTGGCCTCGGGGCTGCTCACCGGGGCTGGAACCAGGCTCTGCCAACGGGGTGCCTGTTACCCGAAATGCTGAGTCCTGTCTGCCCGCGGGCTTATGCCCCTGTGCTCCCACTGCTGGCACGCCCCGACCTGACCCCAAATCCCCACCAAAACCCTCGCCGTGCACCCCCATTGCCACCTCCGGGGCAGTCCCTGAGCATCCCGCGGCGAGGGCAGACCCGGCCACGTTGGGCAGCGGTGAGGCTGGTGGGACAACTCACACCTTTCCTCCCCCCAGACTATGCCACGCGCAGGCAGCAGCCGCAGCCCAGGCCATGGCGGGGTCCAGCGAGGCTTTGGTGCTCCACGTCCTGCTCTGCTGCCTGTGTGGAGGTAAGCGGCAGCGCGGCACAGCTCGGCACAGCTCGGCACGGTGTGGCACGGCCACCACGGTGTCACCCTCGCTGACCACCGGAGCAAACGCCCTGGCCCTGCTGGGGAATCGGARTGGGAGTAGGAAAATTATAGGGCTACAGCTATGGATTTTTGCGGGGAGCGCTTCATTAGCATTGCGGGGGGTTCCCACGCCCCGTGGCACCCTCTCCTCCCTGCTTGCATCCTTGGACCGGGGCCACATCCAGCCGTGTTGAAGCATGCTGGCGTTTCAGCRGCTGTGACAAGCAGTGTGATCCTGCCTCCGCACACACGAAGCCGGAGCGCAGCTGCACCCTTTCCAGGAAGGCCAGATCGAGCCCGATACCGGCTGCGAGCCGGGTTTGCCGGGGCTGGTGCAGAGCCCTCATCTGATAGCGAAGGGCAGCGCACGCCTCTGCGCGGGGGCTGCCGCCCTAATCTCGGGGGATCAGAGCTCTCAAGACTATGGGTTATTTCCCTGCAGTCATTTAAGCATTAGAGCAAAACCTAAAATTGGTGAAACTAGCTGTTTCCGATCTGAAGGGATGAGTCACCGGGTGCCGGCTCGCTGCTGAAGGCAGGGGGGGTTTATCCCCGTCCTGGGGGAAGCGAGGGGCCGGGGGGGGGCACCAGCAGCCCTCCGCTGCAGGGTCCTGCCATGCTGCTGCCCGCACCCCAGCAAAGCAGCCACCCGTGCGGAGCGGTGCTGCCCGCAGGCATCATCTCCTCCCATGGGACACCCCCCCGGAGCCGCCCTGACCCGGTGGGTGTTGGCGCAGGTGTTGCAAACATCAGGTGCTCGGGGCACGTCTGGATCGAGCCTGCGCCGGTGGTGCAGATGGGCTCCAACATCTCCATCAACTGCCTCTCCACCCTCGGCTGTCCCTGGGCCAAGTTCCTCATCCTCCTCAACTACAGCCTCACTGAGGTTCCCCTGCACACCCTCAACAGCAGCGCCGTCCAGCTCCGGCTGCGCGATTTCCAGATGTCCTTCGGGACCGTCACCTGCTTCGCCCGCTGCCCCGACAGCGAAAGGCACCGGCTGGTGTGCGGCACCCACGTGCTGGGCGGCTGTGAGTACCCCACCACGGCTATGGAGTTTCAGTGATTTTTGTTAAGCCACCAGCACCGAGGAGGTCGGAGTGGGGGGGTTTGCACTGCTGGGGGGGTGCCCACGCGCTCTGCCTGCCCTTGCCTCCGCAGACCCTCCGGACCCCCCCAGCAACCTGACCTGCACCATCCGCGAGCACTCGGGGTGCCTGGCGTGCACATGGGAYGCGGGGCGGCCGACCCACCTGCCCACCCACTACGCCCTCCACCTGCGCAGGTAAGGCCCCGCGGGACGGGGGGCTGCGGGGTGGGTGATGTGATGAGCCGGACAGGGCCGGGAGGGAGCGCGGTAACCGGCAGAGCCAGTGCAGGGCACGCGGTCAGGGCACGGCAGCCACAAACCCGGGCGACACCAGGGCTGCTCTGCTGCTGGTGGCTGGGAGCRGGCGCCGTGCCCTAGTTACGCTTTCTAAAGCTCCCGTCTTCCTGGTCTCCTGCTTGCAAACCACACATTAAACTGCAGGTTTAATTCTGCAGGATGGTCCTTACGTGCTCGGTGCTATTAGTGGCCCAGCAAACATTGCATCATGTTGCAACGCAGTACAGCCATGCATTTTTTGCAGATGCATTGACTCTCTAAGCTAAAGGGCGTGCAGAGGGTGCAGCCGGCGGTGTGCACCTAACGCTGCCCAAACCCTGAAACTGAAACTCTAGCGGGGTACAAAAGCTTGAACCTGAAGCAGGCGTGCTGGCTGCTGCACAGCGTGCCACAGCCCTTCCTACCCGGCCCGGGCTGCTTTCTGCCACGTCTGACTCCGAAGCCCCCGTGACACAAGACTGGCAGGCTTTCAAAGTTAATCCGACTCAATTATTAAAGTAAATGCACTAAATCCCGTCATACGTAGGCGTTGTGAAGAGAAGTGATTAACCGCCTGCCTAAATTTGCTTGGGTTCAAACTTTGAACCGTGCAGCCAGAAAGAATTGAGCAAGTTCCCTTCCTACAGCGAAAATGCAAATGCCCTACAGAAATGTCAAGAACCGAAGGCAATTACTTTCTAGTTCGCTTTAGGGGTGAGAAACTCCAGTTTTGGAGACGACTGCCCCAGTTGTGAGCCGTGACCCCTCAAGAGCCGGGGTTGCCTTTCCAGTGGGTGCATGATGCCGGGACGGGCTCTGACCGGTGCCGCCTTCTGCTTCCCAGCGTGGGGACGGCGGTGGTGGAGGATGCTGAGGATGCTGAGGAGGAGGATGCTGAGGAGGAGGAGGTCTTCCCCGCGGGCTCACCGGTGCCGCTGAGCGCCCTGCGCAGCGGGAGCTGCTACTTGGCATGGGTGCAGGCGAGCAATGCGCTGGGCGCTGCTCGCTCAGCCCCGCGGCGCCTCGACCTGCAGGAGCTCGGTACGTCTGTCCGTCCATCCATCCATGAGCTGCACCGCATGCTGGGGCCGTGCAATGCCATATGCACCACCCCGAGATGTCACTTTAGGGACACGCATGAGCGGTGTGGCTCACGTGCGCGAGGGCAGCCCCCCGTGGCGTGCCAGCCCCCCCACCCACGCTTTCCCGGCTCTCCCCGCAGTGGTGCCYGCTCTGCCCCTGGTCGCCGGCGCCGAGACGACGGAGACGTCGCCTCCCACCACCACCATCCGCTGGAGGAGGCAGACGCTGCTGGAGAACGTGCGCTGCGAGGAGCGACACAAAGCCACGGACACCCCGGCATGGCATGTGAGACGGCCCAGGACCCCCAAAACCTCCCTCCATGCAGACCCGTAGGAGGGGGGGCCCTGTGCGAGCTGCCCCTCATTAGGAGATGTGTCAGTCCTGGTCCTGCTGGAGACCCCTAAGCACCCACGGGCAATGGGAGCATTTGGGGTCATTCAAAATCCACCCCTTTGCTTTGGTGCCAGTGGGGGGCACACACCCCTATGGGCAGCCCCCCACTTTTGGTGGGGCAGGACAGCTGATGCCCTCTGAGAGGGCAGACAGACTTTCAGGCAGGGTTATCTCTGCTTTTTAAGCAAAAGGGCAAAATGCAAAATATTTCCAAACGTTATCTAGCTCAGCAAGGACAAGGCAAAACAGCCTCTAGGGATGCTCACGCACACACGCTCCATCCGTCGCCCCCGCACACTGGCAGACACAACTACCCCTGGGGCAGCTCCTCCCGGGTCCCTTTTGGAAACCTCCCCGGGCGCTGGCAGGGGCTGAGGCTGGATCCCAGTGCCCACCGGAGCCCCCAAAATTGCTGTGGTGCCAGAAGCCCAGTGTGGAGGCGGGCTGGGGGCTCTCGCTGCACCCCCCCCAACTTGCCCAGTGTGTTAGCAGAGGGGACTGTGAGTGCACTGCATCTCGCAACAGCATCAAACACATGCTGGAGCCCAAGGGTTAGCCAGCCCCGTGCGCTCGGGGAGGACCGTGACCATCCCCATTTGTGCAGACGAGGAAGGCAGCGACCACTGTGTGCTCCCACTCTGCATGGGGGGCCGGCGGTGGGGGGGGGCCGGCTGGGTCCCGCTCCCCTCTAGCACCCTGCTTCCCTTGCAGGTGGAGGCGTGGGATGGTGCGGCACAGCACGGGCCCCGCTGGCGGCACGACCTGCAGAGTAACACCCAGTACGTGTTTCAGGTCAGGTGCCGGCTCAGCCCTGCCGACAGCCCCTGGAGCACCTGGAGCACCCCCTTTCTCTACACCACCCCTGAGGCAGGTAAGCTCAGCCTCGGTGCTGCTCTTTCTGCGGTTTCCCAAGCAGCCCATCAGCTCCTTGAGATGCTCTGCGGGGACCTGGCCCAAGCTCCGGCTGCTGGGCAGCTCACGTTAGCCAGCAACATGCGTGTGCGTGGTCTGCACATGGCGTGTGTGTGGCGTGCACATGGTGCGTGCGTGGCGTGCACATGGCACGGGAGCCTGCACGTCCCCGCACTGCCAGAGACCGCTGTTGGCAGCCATCGGGCATGATGCTGTGGCCCGGGAGGCACCGCCACCGTCCCCATGCCGCAGCCGAGGGCTGAGCACTGTCACGAGCTGGCAGCTCCCCTCGTGCCATCCGAGCGCTCCCAGCCCCGTGGCACGTTGCAGGTGATGGCGATTTTGGCAGACTCCTGAGGCTGCTGCAGCACGGTGAGAGCCAGAGAGAAACCAGGGGGGCTTTGTGGGCACACGGTTTTCCAAACAGAAGGAGGGATGGGATGTGCTTATCCGTCTTTGGTAGCTGGCTTGCTTGCTCCCTGGCAGCAGGGAGCTCCTCTTGCCCTAGGTGGAAAAGCCACATCAGCCGAGGTGTCCCACCAGCCACAAATACCTGTCGTCTCAGGTCAGCTTTCCCCCTTTGCATCCCAGTTACTAACACTGGGATGAGCTTAGGCACAGCCGGCTCAGTTATCTYGGCTGGCAGCAGGCTGAGACGCCCRAGGAGCGATGCCCTCGCTTACGTCCCAGTCACGGCGAGGAAGCCAGGGACACGCTTGTCCTAAAAAGCAATGCTCGCTGCTGTTTGCAGTCTGGGCCGTTTCCTCTCTGCGGTGGCAGAGCCGTGCAGCAGCGAGCCTGCCGCCGGGCTTCGGCACTGCCACYGGCTGCGTGGGGACCAGCCCACTGCCCCGCATGGAGCCACCAGCCAAGAGGGGCTTTCTGCAAAGGCTGCGCGTGGATGGGAGCCCCGTGCATGGGTGCAGCCCCGGCTGGTTCCCCTTTGGGAGCTCATGCCACGTCCCACGCTTCCTCCCGCAGCCCCCGCCACGGCGCCCGACGTCTGGCGGCGCCTGGGCCCGGCGTTCCCGAACGGCAGCCACGAGGTGACGGTCTTGATCAAGGTAAGGTCTTTTTTGGCAGCTCCTGTGAAATTTTTGTGTGCTCTGCTCCTCCCCGAGGAGAGCGCCTGCCAAGAGGCAGTGGAAGGCGATGCCCTTCTTGACCAAAGACACGGGGAAAAGATGAGACCTCAATGTGTCCTTGGGGCAAAATCCCTCCATCCTTGCAAAATCCATCCACGTGTCGCCCAGCCGAGGGGACAGCTGTCCTGCGCTGGGGCTGCACAGTGTCGGACCCCGCACCCGTCCCCACCGGGCTGTCTGTCTCGCCGTTCGCAGCCCCTGCCACCCCAGGATGCCCGCGGGAGGATCCTGGGCTACGCCGTGGCTGCTGATAGCCCCGGGGGAGCGCAACACCTCCTCTGCAACACCTCCAGCACGGCGTGCAGCGTCCTGGTGCCCCCGGGAGCCCGCACCCTCCACGTCACCGCTCACAACTCCAGAGGAGCTTCCAGCCCTGCCAGCATCACCCTCGGCCGGGACGCCGGTGGCCAGGAAGGTAGGATCTCGCACACACCGACTGCAGCCTTAACAGAGATTGGATTTTATCAGGATTTCGGGGGAAAAAATGCTAGCTTGTGCTAAAGCAAGGGAAAAGCCCCGGCGGAGCTCTGCCCGCTCCACTGAGGGAACACAACGTCCTCCAGACAAGGCCAGCATCCCCCGGAGATGGAGATGCTCTGCAACTGCCTATCRCAGCCCTTGGACTTTGAAGGCTGCAGCAACAAGTTTAAAAATAAGTTTGTCCTGCCTGCGCTGGCTCGGCACAGGGGTGCTCCTCTGCTCCGTGCTCCCAAAAATAGCTCCCGCTGCCTCTGCCAGGGAGACAGCCCCAGCTGTGACCCAGGGTGAACAGGAAGGGAGGAAAAATCCTTTCTGGTCCACCTTAGGTTCCCCACGCCCCAGGTTGTGGTTTTCCCCACAACCACACTTTCCTATTTTTGAAAAATATGTCTTTTAATGAGCAATGGGAGGGGAAAGTCCCATTCAAATCGAGGACAAATATATGACTAAAAAGAAACTAAAGAGAAATAAGGTGGAAAAAATTCTCTAATCTCTCATACTTATCAGAATCATGTGCCTTTCTTGTAAGAAATGACAGGTAAAGCATTTCAGACGAGACATGACAAAGCTGAAGATGTGTTTTAGTGATACATGTGTGTGAGCATAGATATATATATATAAAAATAGATGTATTTATTTTTTATATATATAAATTTTTATATATATATATATATAAAAAAAACCCCACCACATTCTAGAATTTCTTGCTGCCTCTTCAGTCCTTAAACACTTTCAGGAAAGCCACATTTTGCCTGGGCTTAGCTGACCTTTCCAAGTCTCCTGCTCTTTGAAGCTGAGCTTGGGGTGACAGCCCCCTTCCCGTCTCTCTCCGCAGATTTCCCGGCRCCGGCAGCCGTGGAGGTCAAGCCCGAGAACCGGAGCAGGGTCTTGGTGGCCTGGCAGCCCCCCCCCCGCAGCGGGAGGTCCCCGCTCTGGTTTATAGTGGAGTGGGTTTCCAGCACCCAGTATAGCCAGGAGGAGAAGTATTTTTGGAAAAAAGTCCCGTACCAGGAAACGCACACGTACATCCAAGGTAAGATATTCCAGGAGTCCTTCTGGTGCAGTTCATCAGGATATTATAAAGCCAAAATATATTATAAAGGCAAAGTTTCATTTAAAATCGAGCCCCTGCCCACTTGTTTTTGAAGAGTGGGACCACGAAGAGCCCTTAGGGAACAAGGAGGAGGGAAGCAATAGGCAACACGAGGGCAGTCAGGGGGATTTGGTCCCCCAGGTGAAGGTCACAGGGAAAGAAGGGAGCAGGAAAGGGAATGAAGTGACAAGTGAGCTGGCAGGCAGGGAAGCCACACTAGAGCCGTGGAGGCCTGCCCCAAGCGCAGGAGATGCACGTGTGTATTTAAAGGATGCAGAGAGATGAGGCACAACGCTTGATGCACCAAGACCGTTGCTTTAGCATCTCTCCTCCCCGCCGTGCCCAGAGAGACAAGCCTGCGGGTCCTTACCCACGCAGCTTGAACACCGTCCCACTCCATGCCTGCTTCCCACATTAATTCTGGTGTTTATTGGGTTTTGGGTAGTTCCTAGCCAGTTACTTGACCGGGCTTTTGCTCTTCCACGTGTGTTTTTGGGACCAGGTCGTGCAGTGGCTTTCCCCAGGGAAGGCGTGCAGCGGGCTCAGAGCTGGGGACCCCCCCACACCTCCATCTACTTTCACCACTCAGTAACAAGCCCTTGAGCAAGCCTAGAGCTTTCACGGCAGCTTACAATCCATTTTAAAGGCAAATCTTGCTTCGTTCCAGAGGAGGCAGCAGCAGGAGGTCACATCAATGTGTCGGTGTACGCAGTCTACCCCGATGGAGTCAGCAAACCAAGCTCCGGCCAAGGTAAGCCCAGTTGGGTGGAGAATTTGCTGCTTGCTGCAATGGAGCTGCAGAGCTCAGCTTGCTGTTTCATTCTTGATGGTCCCACAATCTGCCAGTTTTGTAGAATTACTTAGTTTTAGAAACAAGATGTAAAACCCTCCCATCGACAAGAGGAAAGCAGGACTTTAGATGGAAACCTCTCAGCCGCAGGACATGAAAACAGAGATTTTTATCAATGCATCTGTATGAAAGCCTTCTCTAGCTGATCTTTGCTCCTGTTTGCGAATCTCTAATGCACATGAGAGCCACATCTTACTCCACAAGATACACCAATGGAGTCATTCTCCCTTTTTGTGGTAGAAAAATGAGGTTGCTGCTTTGCACATTTGACAATAAGATGTCATAGAAAAACCAAAACATAGAAAACAACTTTTACAGAGACCAACTGGCCAAGCTGCAGCCTGCCCTTTCTTACCTGGAGTGGGAAGCAGGCAGGCTCCAGTTCTGGAAACTGTTTTAGATAAGAGCATGGGCCAATTTACAAAGGAAAGTAAGGACTGTCTGTGTTGGCTTTGGTTGTCCTCAAGAGCTGGGCATACTGAGTTCCCCGAGCTGTTCCATCCTACTGCTGGCCCTCAGTGAGATGAACCAGGATAAGCCACGCACAGCTGAACATCTGAGCACTGAGGACACCTCCCAGTGCCACCATAGCTGTGCCATGGACACCACAGGCAAACGYAGACAAAACCTCTGCATTTATAGACACAGCACACAATGTCCAGTGGTGGCTGGGCAGGTCCAGGGAGTCAAGGGAAGGCTAAGGTCAAGTCATGAAGTCAGTCTATGGGTTAGGACCTCCAGAACTCCTCCAGCATAGCTCATAGCCCAGGGCTGAGCTTAAATAGCCCCCGGTGGGGTGTGGGTGGAGGTCCCAGGTGAGGCTGGTCAGGGCCATTAAGACCTGTTAGTGCCCGCCGTCAGCACCGGCTGGAGCTGCAGGCAACGGTAACACCTGAGGATGTCATCGGTTCACTGTCCCATGCTGTGATGCTATTTCAGATGCATTATTTGAAGCTGCTCAGATACTTTCCCTATGACCAGGGGAAAGCTCTGTGTTTCTGGTTGGCACCTCTCATGGCTTTGAGAAGGGCAGTTATTCCATTTTCTCCCAAGAAATGGAAACAAATATTCCTGACGGGTTCATCCCGGGCTGTTCACAGCTGTTAGCCCTGGCTATTAGCTGTTATCCTCACGGACACACCGGCAGCCTTCGGCTCTGGGCAGGTCGTGGTTTGGGCACCTCCAGCTCTGGCAACATGAATTTCCAGGGTCCTGATCCTCAAGTGGGCTTGAGCCTTGGCAGCAGGACTCCATCTGCGTGGAAGGGGGAAGAGCTGGGTGTCAAAAGGAGGATGCTCTAACTTTTGCACTAGCAAACAGCTTAGAAATGTGTTAAATGCTTAAAAATAGAGACTTCATCCTTAGGGGTTGCATAGACTCCTTTAACAAAGCTTGGGGGTTCGTGTGGGGAAGTACCAACACGAGGCAGCAGTGAAGCTCGTGTCTGTGACAAGGTTTGCTTCTAAAGCACCAGCACAGCCCACAGCTGACACCTACAGTAATGCCCTCCAGCTTGACCCCACAGGTTGAGCCTCGTTCTTCATCTTCCTTATTCAGATTGAGCCCATCTGTCGTCAGTAAGGCATTACTGTAATCATATTAATTTTTTTCATTTATACAAGTTCAATGTGCCAGTGACACCTGCCCCCCAAAACTGCTGAATTCCCAGGCTGCAGAATAATGTACTCCATCACTTTCCTTCCACAATCCCATRTATTCGAGAGATGCTTTGCAGCATCTGCAAACGCACTCTACTTAGGGAACTGAAACACTTGAAGGAGATGCATATGCTTCAAATGCACAAAATCAGAGAGAGTACCTTTCCTGGGGTTTTTTTGCCCTTTGGAGAGGAAGAAATTGCATTTGGCCTTGGGTTTGTGTTGGTCCTTGCAAAGCAAGTACCAAACAGAAGTGGAACGGGGCTTGCTCCACCAGGCTTGGATAAGCTCCATCCTTTGACCGCTGCTGTTTCATTCATTAAAGGCTGTGAATTCCAAAAGTTTTTCACCCATTTTCATYTGAACCAATTTCAATTGATGGGTTACTAACTCTGTTGCAGAAATCACTGGCTGAAATCGGGTGGCCCATGTTGTTTAGGATATTATTATGTATATTTTATATATATATATAGGATTATATTATGCTGGATATCCTTAATTGTCTCGGCCAGTTGAAGCACTATGATTGTAGATGAGGATGCGAGCTGCTATTCTTATTAATGCTGATCCTCTGCTTAAATGCATTCAGCCCTCTGCTGCCCCGAGCAGACGTTTGGCTTGAGCCAGGCGATGGCCCCGCTCTGCGGAGGAGGTGGCTTCTCATCCCTGCCCTGCTGGGACAGCCGGCTCTCGGGGACAGAGAGGCAAACGTGGGGAGCAGCAGGATTTTTCCTAAAGCAGTCAGCCAACTGAAGGGTACGGAGGAGTTTTCAGATGTGCAGATGAGGGGTTTCGTAAAGCACCTGGATCCTTGTACTTCTAAAGATGCACTTGTGAGTCTGCCCTTCCCGAATTTCCCAGTATTGGCAATTTGCTGTCTTGGGAAAATCCTGCCGCTGGCGTGAGCTGTGCTTGCACGGATGACGCTGCAAAAGGGGCCCTTTACGTTGCCGGCCGCTTTGGGGGCATTTCCCTTCCTTCAAACACAACACGGACCCACAACCACATCATCAGCAATGCTCATCACCATTGAAAGACGTAGCAAAACCACAGGGAACAGGGCTGGAAAGGACGATTACCCGATCCCAAGGGAAGATCAGCTGTATTGCTTCCATTCCTGACAGATGTTTCCTGAAACTGCTCTTGTATTTCCAGGAAAAGGCAACCTACCCCGCTGCTCCTCAGCCTTGCTGCTAGAGCAGTTGTCCTCTTTCGTGACCCGTGCTTTAACTGCTGCAGTCCAAGATGACGACTCTCATCCTGCTYGCGGTGAAAGGGGACCCACTACCTTCCTTGTCCTTGCAGCAGCCCTCGCTTGCCACCCCGACATGCCTCCCCGCTGCGTGCTCTGCCCGGGATGCTCCGGCGGGGCACGTTCTCCCGAGGGCGAGCGTGCACGCCGCGCGCGTCCCAGCAGAGCCCCTTTTTCATGCAGGGTGGCCCTGACCCCAGCAGATCACTCCAGCTGAGGTCTGACTGCAGGGCACGGTGGTTCCTTCCCTCTCCGGCCGGCCGTGCTGCTCACGCCTGGTCCGGGGTGATCGCCCCGGTCCCTGTGCAGGGAGGTGACCCCGGGGAGATGCGGTGKGTGGCTTGTCCTGATGGCAGAGCTGTGGTTCTGGTCCAGGCTACAGGTTCAGCCCAGCCGTGGGATCGCCCTTGGCCTGGACCCTCACCCCGTTTCTGTAGCAGCAACAGCACCACGTATTTATTAAGGAGAAGAGAGCCCAAGGGAATTGCTGAATTTGGCCAGGAAGAAAGCTTGCTGCTTACTTTAGCAAAAATACGCTTCTTGCCATGGCAGGCTCTTTAGCTGCAGATCTTCCCTCACCGCACAGCCCATCACACAAACAGGTATTATCAGAAAATTCAGTCCCATGGGGTTCAGACACTTTGGGAAATAATCTGTAGGTGCTCATGAAAAATTAGATACAATTCCTCAGGAAGACTCAATGCGTGTTTCAGGTGCTGAGGGGAGCGATGTGCGTGGAAGATGTTTTGTAATTGGTGTTATGCGTTCACCAACATCTCGTTTAATTGGATCTCTGAGAAATAGGAGATTGTCTAGAGTCCAGCCAGAGCTGGAGTTGCTAATTACTTTAGGGGGCTTTATTTTTCCCATTATAGCATTATTTATTTTTCTGAATAAATTTAACAAAATAAAAATAAGCCATAGCTTCTATGTCACCCGCTGTCCTCTAAATGAAGTTACGGACATTTTTTTCCTCTCTCTGTTTAAGTGCCTTCAGAGGACCAGCTCCTGGGCAGCACCTACGGCGAGATCTCCYATGGTAAGAAGATAGTAGCTCAGACTTTCTCCTTGACCAGAAGTGGAAGTTTTAGCCCGAGCAGCACCTGCAGCATCTGGTGATGGGGAAGCGAAAGCTCCCTTACACTTTGGAGAGGTCAGGGCCACAAAAGCAACTTTTCACTTGACGGGGACACGGGCTGCAGGGCAGGAAAGGCTGCAGTGCTCCCACGGCTCAATAGCACCCGCGTAATGCGTGTCTTAAGTTTTGCTTTCTTGTGAGACTTATCGTATAACGTACATTGCAACAAGTAGGAGATAAGAAAACAARGAAAATATAAGATAATGTTAACATATAGCATAACAGTGACAGATTGTTTCGACCCTGCAGTTTGAACCGAAGACTCATTTAAACGTTTCCCATCCATTTTTCTAACTTTGCTTAYGCTTCTGGTTTGCACATCTTCTGGTAAAGGTTACGTTATGATCTGTTGCAGTACTTAAACCAAAAGCAAAACCAATGTAAGCTGAAGAATTCACTTCAGCATTTCTGGAAGGTAAGGCTGCGTAGGAAATGGTTAAACACAACGACCACACTTCTTCAAATTCCTTGGCTGACCCCAGTGCATGGCGATGGGGAGGCGATGGGGCCGCAGCGCCCCGGATGCTCTGGTCACAGGACAAGGCGGATGGGACAGTAGTTTTGGTTTTGCTTTTGTTAGGGCTTTGCTTTGTTAATTGGGGAGCAAAAGGGCAAGTGAAATGCTGAAGGCTGCTTTGTCAAAGATCTGCCCTTTATATCAAGAAATGTCGTGGCAGATGGGGGCTGGAGCAGGGCCACCCGACTGACCTTTGTCCTCTCTATCCTTTTTCAGACGATGACGTTGGAGTTTTCCTGGGACTGGGCGTCAGCGTGGTCATATTATCGGTTGTTTTTGTAATTCTGATGTTTAAAAAATCAGCCAGAAAAAGGTATTGCTTTCTTCACAATTTTTTCCTTATTTCCAACTCCTGCCTTTCTTCCAGGATATTTTAAAATTAACTACAGAAACCTGCTCTTACTAAGGATTCTCCCATTAATCATACTGCTGTATGAAAAGACATCTATGCGCTCTACAGTAAGGCAGAGACCAAGAAAAAAAGTAAAAATCACTCCTCTGTCAAGGCCAGKCTTAGGGACATGCGATACATTATTACACAGATATCAGCGGTAGAAAAAGAGAGGAAAAACATAGCCTCTGTAGGTAAGTTTTATCCTAGGACTTGTTACTCCCAGTTTTGACTGAGGAGGGGATGCTGAAGCCCCTCGTGCCTGGACCCCGAGGGAGAGGCAGAGACTGGAGAGTGCAACAGCGGAAAAACTCAACAGGGAGAATCTTAATACTGGTTTTTAACACTGACTGCTGTTTGCTAGGCACCCTCACAAACCAGCGCTCCCAGTTTGCCGTTTAACTGCCATAGGGATGTCCAGGAGTCCAGGCGCTGCTGTCCCCGACACAAATCCATGGGAATGGGTGACCTCTGTGGCACAGAGCTACTGGCTGGATCTTCCCGACAAACCAAGAAATAGGGGAGAGGAGACCTGGGGCTCGAGGATATCGAGGGGCTGCCTCTTTCGGTTCCTGAACCCAGCCTAATTCTTCTGCTCTCGACATAATTGTGAAACACGAGCATTTCAGCAACAACAGGGACTGTCTGTTCTCCCAGGAACACAGCAATGCGCCGGAACGTCAGCAAAGCTCGGCGAAATGAAAATCTCTTGCGAATGATTTTCATTTCTGCAGCAGCTTTGGCTGTAGGAAAATCAACTTTCATTACCGCTGTGTATTTGATTTCTTCAGTTCAGGACACACATGCCTCCTCTGCTTCATACACATAGCTTGGTTCTCCCCCCACCCCCCAGTTTAGCAASATTTTCACATATGGACAAGTTTTCCATAAGAGATTTAACTTGAGTAATTTAGCTTCCAGAGTCAAACCCAGAGGGATAAGGTTGAAAGAGGAAGAGCCAGAGTTCAAACGGCAGAACCCACCCATACGGGGTAAACCTGGGGCTTCCAAGCCATCCATGAAGGATGGATGCACTTTGTGTGTTCCCCTCCTGCCAGGGCACAATTTCACCCAGCACAAACAAGTGACTAATAAAATGGACTAACATTTTGGGGTTTATTTTTTCTTTTTGGTAAAGAATTAACGCCACCGTTGTGTCGCTCTTGCCAAAATGGCTGTCCGAAGACTTTCCCCACATGGAAAACAGCAACGTCGTAAAGTCACTCCAGGTAATTGCGCCATTATCTCCCAGCTTTTCTTCACYTGTCTCCCCTTAGATTAAAGCTCGCTCTGGAGCTGTGAGAAACACGGATGGGAAGAGGATTAAGCTCTAAGGGATGAGGAACTGATCAGGAATCATTTCCCAGGCATTTGCAAGGTGCATGGGAGCCCAGCTTAGCTGAGGTCTTTAAACCTTGCCTCAATATACACTTTATTTGGTGGCCACGGTTGACTCAAGCTGCCCTTGAAGTGCGTGCAGAAGCACGGAGGCGTGCACAGCTGCTCCCCTGTCTTCTCTCGTCCACCTTGCTGTGGTCTCTTTCACAGGGGGGACTGGGTGAGAGAGGTGGGAAGGAAGACAAGATGGAGACAACGAGTCATTGCTCCATTTCTTCCTTGGGATGCTCTAATGATATCTCGCCCGTTGGTAAAATTTGCCAGTTTGTTACTACACTCATCATTTTTTTCCCAGGAAAAGAGCGATTTCACGAGTGACAGTTTCCATGAGCCGTTCTTGGATGCTAGTGACCCCACAGTTATGGAAATCGAGGAGGTGCCAGCGCGCGAGGAGTACAAGAACGTGGCCACCAGAAGGAAGCCCAGCAGAGAAGTCCCCAAGGACAGGGAGCGGCCGGGGAGCACGGCACCTGCCAGCATCACGGCCCCAGAGCAGATCAGTGACTACAAACCTCAGGTGTCCGACGGGAACCCGCTGGGGTACGTAGCTGCCAACATTTACCAAACACAGCCCCCCGCAGCCCTCCCAGAACCGGAGACGAACATCTTCTTCAGAGACTACACGAGCCCCGTTCCCCACCTGTGGGACGGGGARGGAGGGGGGCACCACGTCTGTCTGCTGGAGAAGATCAACCTCATCTTAAACAACAGCCGGAGCGGGCAAAGCCACGCGTTCGGCTCAACCCAGGGGGGACAGGGCTCCCTCCTGGAGAACCAGGGGGGACACACGCTGGCCCCCGATGTTCAAGAGCAAACGTTGGTCCCCGATGAGCTGGTCTCCTGTCTGAGAGCCATGAACAGGGAGTCGGTGGATATAAAGACCTGCTTTCCACAAAGCATCAGAAGATCATTTTGAGAGAAACTGTAATTGCGATAAAAGAACCAAAGAGATGACCATGGCATGTATCAGCCTTTGAGATTGCAAACAGCAGAACTGGAGCAAAACTCCAAAGCTGAAGTTCATCCTCTTAATCGCCTACAAATACTTGTGGCTGCCTGGAATACCCTGGCCAGTAATTCACAGTTTTAAACTTACCTCATATTTTCACAGGCATAAAAGCATAAACTTGGATTCCTGTAAGAACTGAAATACGAAGCAGGTGGTTTTTGCAGGATGCAATATGCTTCAATTATTATTCAAAATCATTCACTTGTTAAATATTTGGGGCATTTCATCCCTGGAGCTGATTGCAGTTCAGATGGATAAAACGATCCCTTAGACATCCTGACTGAATTGTGTAAAATGTCTTGGGATCACTCCTAATGAAGAGACACTACACCAAGGAGGATTTATATATTGTACAGCAGAACATGCCAAGAACATGAAATCTTTTCTGTGTGACAGAATAACCCAGTTTAATTTTCCCTCCCATTCAATAATAAAAAACACATCGGGTAAGAACAAGCCTTCAATCGTCTGCCAGGCTGATTTAAAGTCTCCCTAAATTGTTCACTGGGCAGATTCTTTACTTTGGGTGAAGGATTTATCGCCGCCTCACAGCAGCTTGTCAGCGCCTCAGCCTTGATGCGTGAGGCAGAACGTGGCACAGCGAAACGGCGTTTATTTGGCACATGGCAGGGAATTTGGATCCTCTGAAATACAGAAAATGAACTACAGGAGTCTCCTTCCTGCTGAGYGGTCGTGAAATCATTTAAAAGGTTGGCCGGGACTTCAGAGGTGGTCTTGCAAAATGTTCCTAAAGCAACCAGAAACTCCCCGGAAATGTGAGAGGTTGGATTACATATCTGTTCACTGATCACCCATGCCTTTTTAAGGAAACACTCCAAATGCTTTTAAGGAATAAAAGCATAAAAGAAGTTTACGATACTCTGTAAAATGCCTGAGCACTCAACGCTCTCCACGAGGATTGCTCTGCTGCTCCTCTTCTCCTACCTCTTACGTCCCAGCAGAGACTCTCTGGTTTTGGTCTGGAGCTGCAGCCGGAGGAGGTGACGCTGCGTGCGGCTGGYGTGGGGATGGGTGCTGGTGCCAGAGCTGCACACCCGTGCACACCCGTGCACACCCATGCACACATATGCGCACCCGTGCACACCCGTGGACACCCGTGCSCACCCGTGCACACCCATGCACACATATGCACACCCATGCACACCCATGCACACCYGTGCACACATATGCGCACCCGTGCACACCCGTGGACACCCGTGCMCACCCGTGCACACCCATGCACACATATGCACACCCATGCACACCCRTGCACACCYGTGCACACATATGCGCACCCGTGCACACCCGTGGACACCCGTGCACACCCGTGCACACCCATGCACACATATGCACACCCGTGCACACCCGTGCACGCCCAGGGCTGCGTGAGGGCACTGCAGAGCTCCCCGCCGGGCGGGAGGGCAGGGGAGGGCAGGAGGGCCCCTGCGCTCGCTGCCTTGGGTAGCTGGGGACCAGCTCTTTCGCGAGCCCCTTGAGCCTCCGCAGGCCAGCAAAGCCATGTTCCTCCAGCTCACACGCGTGCTGTTTTGGGGCTGCAGCAGCGCGTGGAAGCTCTGCATGTAGAACTCCCGTCAGAGACAGCCCGGAGCAGCCTGCTGCAGGCGGTGCCTTCCCCACCTTGCATCCAGCCGAAAGAGCAAAGAGCACACGGCTCCCGTCATTGCTAACAAGAGGGASCGGGGGCTTAAATATACCCTGCTAGCAGCTTGGCGTACTCGCAAGAATCCCATCGTATTTGCATATAGCTTTGAGTCTCCATTTACAATAAGTAGCACAAAGAGCCTCTGAACTATATACCCGTACGTGGGATTTCTGCTCACTGAGGAGCCCGTGGAGCTCACGGGGTGCTGGGCGACTGCGCTGGCCATGCGTAGCGCAGGGCATATTTGCAGGGAATGTGTCTTGTAAGAAGGACGTTAACACCAGCACACTGAAAGGCAAAAGGATCGTCTGACTGCGCATTACCAAGCCAAAATCTGTAAAATAGTAAGAGCAAGACTTGACAAATTTTTGTAAGACTTAAAAGTTACAAAGCTAGTGTAAATGCTAACCTAGACATAATTACCTATCTAGAGTTATCCACTTTATTATTATGAAATCACTTTTTGCAGTAGAACTGCTAAACCTGGAGATTATAGTCTTTCTTTCAATTTTTGCTAGGCACTGTATGCGTTTCTCTAAGAGCTGTTGCACTAACGGATCGATTTTGTTGTTTACTCCTGGATACCTTCAAATCGTCATAGCTGTGYGCTGTACTTGTTTCCTTTTAACAACCCAAGAGATCTGCCGCTTGAATTTACGGAGTAGTAGTTACCCGGGAAGACGGGGCAGGATTCTTCTTTAGAAGCAGCAAACTGTTTCCAAGCCAGAAATGTGACTTTTACCTGTAAGCAAGTCTAAAATTAGTGATTGCTGCCTGTGCAGGAAGGAAATTGTAAAAGAACAGCCACATACTATCAGCAGCCCAAATGTGAGATGGGGAAGGTATTTTTTTCAATGTCCACATCCTGAGACTCGCGCTGCCTGTATCGCCTGAACTACCAAACCCCGTGGGTGAAAATGCTCGCCTTGTCAGAAAACAAGGCTGAAAGCCTGGTCTTACATTTCAGGTACCTGCTGGTTGAATTTCCAGCCCTGCTAACTCACTCCAGGATGGATACCCGCAAATGCATCTGTGGCCAGAGGAGCACAGCTCCTCTCCTGTTCAGCAGCTGTCAGCAGGCAGCGGTGCAGGGATGAAACGTTGCCCTGCTCTCACCACGCACCTGCGCTTCAGCAGTGGCAAAGCTCCCACCGATTCCTTGGGGGCCGAAGGAGATATTTCTCCTTTACATGGGTGCATGGATGCATCTGGTAAATATGGACTGGTTACTGGAGAAAATGGAAAGAGAAGAGCACAAATATATGTGTGTGTATATATATGTGTATATAAACATATATATTCCAACTGAACTATTCTATTCTAATATACAATACAGCTCCCCCTCTCCCTCCCTTCTAACCCATTTGGACAGTGCTCGTCTCTACCAACGGTTTAAAAGAGGTGACGGGCTTGGTCTGGGATGGATACCCGTGATGCTCACCTCTGGCAATGAATGCATCGGTGGGTAAATTGACCRGTGCGTGAAGAAAGCAGGAATTTTGACAATAGTCCAATACCCCGATGCCACATCGTGTCCTCGGTTCCAGATTTTTACTTGTCAGACGTGCTCTTCGCTCTGCTGTTTGTCTCAGCCTGCTTTGCCCTTGGAAAGCCCTTTGCATCCCACCTGTGCCTTCTTTCCACCAAGTGCGGTATTTAGGGATGTCAACCAGCATCCCGAGTGACGGGGATCRAACTATGGGCGCGCAAGTCCAACACCGAGATCCTCATAGCGAGCAACCCTTGAATATACGGATGGCCCAGGGTTTTGAATCAAATCGTGATGTCGCTCTCACTACRTTTATTTTAACATCTCAGGGTTCACTCCCTCCCTCAAATATTACATGCTCTCTAATTCTTGATATTAGCATTTTCTAAACCTTCTTCTAGGTTTGGTTATATTGTTGGCAGCCGTATCTTGTGCCAGCGATTTCCACAGGTTATTTATCAGTTTGGCTATGAGTTTCATGGCTTGTTCAGCTTCATTGCAACACGGGGTTATATACCTTGGAGGCACATAAAGGAAGTATATGCTGAGTAATGACTCTACCCGCGGACAGCATGCACCAAAAAGCATTGATCTCTCCTGTAACTCTCACTCAGCCTGCGCGAGGTTGCAAACTCATCTGTACGTTATCCCATGCAAGTGAAATCTGTATGTAATTATTTTATGACAAGACATTTTCTTTTCGTGCCGAATGAATAACACAGAGAAAGCAGCTGCTGTCGAAGTTATAGTGGGGGGGGGGGGGGGTGGACTTTGCACAAGGCAGGCTTTTTTGGTATGCAGAAGTGGTGACCCCATGTCCCTTGCTGTAAAGGAGTGGTGACCCCACGTCCCTTGAGCTTGGTGTCCCAGTCCCCCAGGCAGAGGCAGCCGGAGGCGCAGAGGGACGTCCCTCACCAGCCTGGGGAAGAGCTCAGCCAGAGGAGTATTGGTGCAAGCCAGCCCCGCTCAGCTGAGTGCAATGTAATTAAATATCACAGCACAGTAGTTCGTGACCCACGGAGATGCGCCGTGACGCTGTGTCTCAYTGCTGTTCACAGGTCCAAGACAACCTCGGTAAAAAGGATCTTTTTATATAAATGGAAGGAGAGAACAAATTAAAAAGAAATAAGAAATTGGGTGTAGTCTCTTCAAAGCTTCAGCAGGCTCRGAGGAGAGCAGAGACATTCACTGCCTGCTCTTATCTCCATCCCATCGCATCAGTACAGGGTGTATCAGGTGTGAGCTTGTGATCTTGCTCGGGCGCAAGCCCTCAGCTCAGCCGGAGGAGTTACCAACAGGGTGGTGCAGATCAGCCAGAGACACACTCCCTTTGGGTCATGTTGCTTACTGTCCCCTTTCCAAAAGTATGCTTGAGAATTAATTAAACGAAATGCATAATAAATACATAATAAATAAACTTAACACATAATAGATTATGCATTAAATATGCATCGATAGCTGCAATTTTAAATCATTTATGCTGCTGCTCTGCCACCTTTACCATGCTTCCTGGGGGAGGACATAGCTTTAATTCTGGCCTAGTGTTTGAAGCCCAGGAGAGCTGGGTTTTAGTCTCAGCTTAGTCAGGGACTGGCTGCGTGACCTTCACCAAGTCACTTTGCCTCTGTTTCTGATCCACAGAGTCTGGATAGTAACAATTACTACCTCTGGTAAAGCCTCAGGATCCAAAGTCCGAAAGCACCGTATAGCGTTTGGTAACAGGAACAGTACAGGATATGAAGATAATAGAAATGTTTTCTGAGTAATCTTGCGCTGCTCGTTTTTAGTCTGCATATACATTTGCCAGACTACTCCATGCTGAAAGGTTTGTAAGCACTTGGTTGTCAGTAAATTGCGGAAGAGATCTAGTGGCAGATAAATATGCTGCAGAGACTAAAATTGGATTAAAAACGTTAACGTTTCACAAAGCTAAATAACAACAGTAGACCTCCGGGGATTTCTGAATGCACAGTCAAAAGATCAAAGCCCATGTTGTGACCAACACTTGTGTGCAAAGCTGCAAATTAATGCCTGGATCAGCAAAAGCCTTCTGAAAATGCGGCAACGGAAAAATGACAGCAGGTGAAAGAGCCACACAACGGAAGTAGGAATATTCATTTAAAAATATGCTATTTGGTACAGCCTTTTACATTCCTTAGCCTTCAGGAGGATTAATTCTTTAAGAGGGAAGATGAGGAGTTATTCACAAGGTAGAAGGGCTGAGCACAACAGCAGAGACTGAAACCAAACCTGCATTTCGTAGAAGAGGATGTGAGAAGTGAGGCTGTGGTTTGCGTCTTGACTGGCTTCACTGAATGTCAGCTCCACTGAATGTCAAATCCCACGAAAATACCGCTTGTAAAGCAACAGGAGCAGGGTTTGGATAAAAGGTCGAAGCAAGCATTAAACACAATGAATAGAAAACCAACTATAGAAATGATCTATTAAAGGAGATTTC
Organism: Phoebastria nigripes; assembly: GCA_035582835.1. Taxonomy (NCBI): domain Eukaryota; kingdom Metazoa; phylum Chordata; class Aves; order Procellariiformes; family Diomedeidae; genus Phoebastria; species Phoebastria nigripes. The sequence goes on along the minus strand of JAYKAV010001886.1, from coordinate 141,113 downwards.
AGGATTGCTACTTACCAAACCAGCCAAGTCTTTCCTTAACGGAGAGGAATTAATCTTGCCACAAGAATATTAGAAAACCCCACAATTCTTAACCTCTTAAAGGATGCAGAGTGACGCTGTGTCTCGCACATCGTCTGTCTGATTTTCCAGAACGGCACTGCTGGACCCATGCTCTCCCCACGAATTCAGCAGCTATGCACTCAAGAGGAGACAGAGCAATTGCATTTACCAAACTAAGTAACTGATTTCGTCCTGCTGGGTTAAGGCAAATTCAATGCGAATGTAAAACGAAGAGAGCCAGCGCACAGACTACCTGCAATATTGAAGACAGACAAACATGCAATGAATTATTGCCCATCCTACAGCTGTAGCTGTAACTTCAATATCACTATAGTGCCATGGACCAAAACTCCGCTGTCTGGGTTGCAAGGAACTGGACGTCTGAGCAGCTGAAAGTCATTAACGAAGCTGAAGCAAGAAAGGCAGCGGGAATGAGCAGACCCAGCTCGGTTCCTGGAAGCAGAGCTGCGTGTGCTTGGGACGTGGTTTGACATTCAGCAGCCTGAGCTGTTGTGTCCCCTCAACCACGTCTCGTGGTCCCACCTCTTCCACGGTCCTGCGAAGTAAATTGGATCAAAGAACTGATCATAATTCCAGATAACATCTGTGATTTGGTTTTGTTTATTCCTATATTCAACACTGAATCGGTGTTATCTTCTCTGAGCTTCTCGAGCTTTGGTGTTGGTGCTGCACGCTGGGTTGGTGACCGCAGAGGGCTGGTGTGCCGCGTGTTGGTGTTGCCGCTCTGGCTGGCTCTGTCTGCTCCAGAAGTCCCTGTCCTCATCTGTCCGTGGTAGCCCCGCTATTGAGAAGGCTCTTCCCTGCTGCCCTGCTTACCAACTGTTGAAATCAGCAGCTAAAGCTCAGCACCCAAGAACCGGAGACCTTCTCGGCTGTAGGGAGAGTGGCCAACGATGGGGGTTTGGTAGCACCACAAAAAAACGCAGACAAAATATGAAATAGCAAGAACATGCGACCGCAGTTTGGACAGTAAGATCGCAGTGCTCACGGCGCGGCCAGAGACCTCTCATTTAGTGCAGCGCTGCTGCACAGCTTTGCCTGTGTGGTCCCTGGTACAATCAGATCTGGAAACTGTACCCTCTTCTGGAACCTCATCACCAAAAGCAGAGCGAGAAACCAACAGATATTCAGAGAAATTAAAAAAAAAGAGCAGGCTGGAAGGAGTGACCCTTCTACTGGGTAAGAGCTGCCAGTCTGAAGGCTGTCTGTGAACCTCTGAGGTCTTCAAGCAGACAGAAAAAATATTTGGGKTTTTTTTTTAATAATTGTTTGTCTTTGCTGACACAAGAAAATGGAATTATGTTGAGCACAAACTGAAGACAGAAAATCGTGGCATACCTTTGAAAGAGCGGGGATGCAAACGCTATCACAACAGCTCTTCCTAAGCTGGACTAGACAATGCAGTAAAATCAAGAACTCCAGAGAACGTTACGGAGGAAATACATTAAATAAACAAACGCTACTGCTTCCTGACTGACCACTGATGACAACCACAGCAGGGTTTTTGGATACGCTCACAGTCTCTTGCATGGATTTTTAAGCCCCCAATAAGTAACTCCCAGTGATCTGCCACTCTTATCATTTCGACGTTGACGACTCACCACTATTCCTTCACAATTCTTCTCTCTCAAGGTCATTTCCAGACCTACAACCTGACAAAACCAGGGGGTGAAAGGGCTGCACCTGCTGATTTCACTTTTGAGTTTGAATTCCGTTTCCTCCAGTAATATTTTTAACAGCAGCACTCGCCTATTTTCTGACTGGGCTCCAGCCTTCTTCCATCATCAGCTTTAACGTTYTCTGATTCTCATGAAAATATTTGGAAAAGAGGCAGCTTTTCACCATTTACATTTTTGGGTAGCAATTTTTTTCCTTACAAAGCCAATGGACGCAATGGCTGAATAAGCCGTTCCTGGTCTTCTGTTTTGTTTTGCTTTGCTTTAGAAGTCTCCTTTTATGTCCATTTGTGATCCCAGATAAAGTATTTCATCCTTCACTTCCAGAAGCTGAGCATGAATGCTTGCCACGACGGTATACGTTCAAATTTCATTACATCATTCAYATCCATTTTATTTTCACTATCTATAAGGAAAGTCCACGTTCTTTACTCTTTTTCCTTATTCCAGCATTCATTGTGCTATGAGGGTGGGTTGAAGCAGAAAGCATCTTGACCTCAATACGTTGAGTGCCCCTACCAATGGAGATTCCTTCCAGCTTTGTATCACTGGAAGCTCTGCAGAAATAAGGCGGCAAGGTAACAGCAGGCACCCGTACCCCATGTCCCACGGGTGAGAGAAGCGCTCCCTGCCTCCCTTGCTGTAACCACCATCATCTGCTGTTGGCAGCAACGCTCTGCTAGGAGAGAGTTTGTAATTCTCCTCCTGCAAGGAAGCTCCACCCGAGGCAGTTGGTACCCCCTGAAGTGCACGGTCGACAAGCTGCCTTAGGTCTTGCCTTTACAGCTGTGCATTGGCATGTGCCCAGCTGATCATATGGGCTTCACCCCGTGCAAGCCAGGCTGCTGGAACGGCCTGGCTGCTGCTGGTGGATCTCAGGCAGCACAGCTTTGCCTGAGGTGAGAGGGATTACGCTACAACCACGAATAGCATTTTGTTACAGCCTCTTTTTATTGCCCTCCCCTGCTTCGCTACAAGCGCTCCTCAGGAGCTGGCCGCTGTCACAGACATCACATGTTCTTCTGTCAACTGCTGCTGGTGCTTTCCCGAGCTCTGTTTTCAGAATCGCAGACACCCCCTCCTCTCAGAGAACTGATGACTCCATACTTTCCTTGACATCATCCCCTGCCTGGTGAAGCAGGGAGGTTGGCACGTCCGCTCGGCACCGGCAGCTCTGTTTGCAGCAGGACCTTGTGCTTCGGCTCTTCTGTTGCAGTCAAGCAGAGGGTAGAGGTGTTGGTGAGACATCCGACTGCAGGGAGCACGCTGTTTTCTTTATGATTCGTAAGTACCACATGCTTTCTCCTGGAGCTTTGTGCTCAACGCAAGTCAATGAAGAAAGAATCATACGAAAAAGCAGAAAAGCAAAAAGAAAAAAGAAAGCAACTACATTTTATGAAAGGTAACGCATAGGTGATTTTCTGTTTGGTTTCCTGTCACCAGGACACAAAACTCTCATCACTTGGGCCACCCGACAGGCATCTTCCCTTAACTGTATCAACGATGAGTAAACACCACTCAGTTCCGCTAATGCCAGTTGAGCACATCATGTAATGGCTGCTGCCGTATTTTTTCCAAAGAGAAGAAGTAAAAACACGCAGCGAGGGGCAGCGATGAACGAGGCCTCGATAAGAAACACGAGTTAAGATTCCATATAAACTCCTAACGGCGTCCTGGTTTAAAATTGTATGAATCCTGTTTTTGCAGAGTGTAGATCAAGCCTGTGCTGGGAAGCAGTACTGTGAAAAGTGAAAATGTAGCGTGAACTAAGAGAAGACAGAGGGGAAACAAGAGATATACTTAAAAAGAAACTGTTGATATTTGGAGTTTCATAGGGTACAGACTCGCACAGTTCACGCATGGTATTTTTATGAACTTTGTCAGCTCTCTAGAAAGACGCACAAATGTTATGCGGGGCTTTGGAAGGGAGATGAAGTGGACTGGAGGTTCAAAGGCAAAACTCGGGACTCTTGGAGGCTGCAAACTTTGGGCTTCCTCTTCATTTATTTGCATGTCTGCCCCCCAAATACCCTCGCTACAATTTTCAAGCTAATAAAAGTTAATCCCATCAGGGAGATGCTGTCAGGAAAACTGAGTTTATGTTATCGATGTCCAGAAAAGAGAAGGCACAATAGTAACAAGAGACTTTTTCATTAAAAGCTCTTTTAAATATGGCAGTAGTTTGCGGGAGCGCTGAAAAAATGAGAGGAAGCAAGAATCACATGAAAGAGAAGGGAAGAACCACAGTGGATGTACCTCAGGACAAGCCCCTCTCTCCTAACAAGGGAGGCTAGGGTTTATTTTATTCTAATTGCACTTCTTGTTCTTTCCAGTTTAAGAGGCATCACGCAGGTAGTGAGAGTTATACTTGGAGTTCCACACACTTTTTCCGGTAATCTCATCCTTTTCTCATTCGTGGGCTTTCTATCGTTGAAATTTCCCGTGCATTACCTTCCCAGCGAGAAAACCCAGGGGCCGGGCAGGCGGGGGAGCTGTCAGCCATGCCCTTCCAGCCAGCCCCTGCCTTTCTGCTGCTCTTTTTCCTGCCTGCAGCCGGCTCCTCGCACGGGGCCGGATGAAAAACTGCTGCTGCACGGAAAAGCCCCTCCGCCTCTATGCACCCCCCCCGCCTCTATTCCCCCGGGGAGGTGGCCCCCGGCCCCCGGGGGGAGCGGGGCCGGCCGGGGGCGGGCCGGGCCGGGCCGGGGCGGGCAGGGGCCGCCGCCGCCGCGCAGAGGCGGGAGGCTGCCGGCGCCCGCGGGGCTCCGGGGTGAGTAACCCCGGCTCGGGGGGCGAGCCCGGGCTGCCCTCCGCCTCTGGGCCGCGGGGGCGAGGGGGCGGCGGGAAGGGGGCTGCCGGGGACGGGCATCCCCCCCCCCCCCGCGGCTTTTCGGTCCTGAGAAGCGATCCCCGGGGCGCTGGGCGCCATCCCGAGGTGTCCGTCGCGGGCAGCAAGTTGGCGGTGCGCTGGGAAACGCAGCATCCCGCGGATGGGTGCCCAGGGATGCTGGCCGCCCCGGGATGCTGCCTGCCTCGGGATGCTGCCTGCCCCGGGATGCTGCCTGCCCCGGGATGCTGCCTGC